>JADRCD010208194.1:12626-24998 GCA_019843815.1 Montemys delectorum | reverse complement strand
TCTCTCTCTCTCTCTCTCTCTCTCTCTCTCTCTCTCTCTCTCTCTCTTTCTCTTTCTCTCTCTTTCTCTCTCTTTCTTTCCCAAATCTAATTTTGATGCTGGTCACAATGCAGTAATTTTAATTTTGGCCAAATGATAAGTTAAAAAACAATGTAGCTGTGAAACACATTCACTCAAGGTATTTATCTGGAATTTTTTGTTGACTCTGTTTATAAGCTCATTTGTTATGAATAAGACAGAAAATAATAAAAGTAAATCTAATCACAGTAAATTAAATAGACTATAAAAGGATCATAGCGTCCAGAAAAACCTAACTGAGGAATATTTATCTTTGCCTGTTTCTAGTATGGGTAATGAACTTCGTCCACAGCAAACTCATGACTAAAGGAATTATAACCCCCCTACCACCATGGGCATCTAACACTTAGGTTGATGGAAAGGGTCAGTCCAATTGAAAACTTCTGTTACGCTATGTAATTTTGGTCTGCGTTTGGTAAGTGATTTATTGTAAAAGAAAATGATGTTTGTATTATAGTTTTATTGGCATTTCAAATTTCCATTTGGATGTTTTTCTTGGACAGATACATTTAACTTTATTTTGAAATGAGAATTAATTCTGTAAAATGTATGACTTTTTAATTTAATCTCTAAAGAAAATTTTGGTCAAGGACAAAATACTTGAGACACAAAACCTGTGTTGATTTTATTATATTATGTGATTCTAAGCATAAAACAATTGAAAAAAATTAAAATTGCATGAATAAGTCAAGCAAAGTTTTCAGGTTCTTCAAGAGGGTACAGCCAGTAAAGAAAATTGCTGAACAGCCAAATACATGACTTCTGAGCCCAGGATCCA
The DNA here is from genome assembly GCA_019843815.1 of Montemys delectorum. Taxonomy (NCBI): domain Eukaryota; kingdom Metazoa; phylum Chordata; class Mammalia; order Rodentia; family Muridae; genus Montemys; species Montemys delectorum. The sequence goes on along the minus strand of JADRCD010208194.1, from coordinate 24,142 downwards.
CACAAACACATAAGTCAACATTAAGAAGTTAAGCATTGGAAACTCTTTAACCAATGATACTTGTGGATGAAAATATGATTTAGCTAAAGTTTATAACATTTTTAAAAATTTATTATTAACATTGCTGATGTCTGGTAAAGTCACTTGGAATGGATTTATACTAAAATAACAATATCAATACAAAGTGGGGTCCAAATTCTACTATCAAGTTCAATATAACCTGTGTCGTCTAGACAGCAGACATTATAAAATAATGAAGGAATTAATGTGACAATTTTAAAGCATCCCAGTGTATTTTTAAAACATTAATATAAAATGTCCTGAGTAAAGGTTTTAATTAAATTATTTTATCCATTAATTCTTAAGATTTGTTAAAGTGAACTAAAAGATCACAGAAAGAGAATGAATATAGTACAGAAAAGAAAACTGACAGTTTGACAAATTAGGCATGCATATGAGAAAAGAAGTATGCACAAAATCAAAGTTGGGATAGAATGGAAGAAACATCAGAGAAAGTCTTATCTTAGTTAATGCAAGATATAAGCCTAATTTAAAGATAAATTTTTATATATGTAAATTCTAGTTCAATTTTATGTTTGAAAAATGATGACAGAAGATTGAAGTGTTATTTTTCAGAAACTCCCCAGGTATCTCCTCAAAAGATGTGGTTAACTAACAAGAGTCTCACTTTTCTTTTGGTAGGCTCCTTAAGACACTGATTCTGTCTGTTTCCCCTGTATAAAAACTAACAATAGAAGATGGTGAATCTGCAGTGCTGACAATGATAGCTTCTACACGGTCTGTGATCTAGAGACATTTCTGAACTAAAGGTTTGTCCTATAATGCCTCAAATTTATTATCAAGTGGAATCTATCTATCTATCCATCTATCTATCTATCTATCTATCTATCTATCTATCTATCTATCTGTGTGTATTTTAAACAGCAAATTATAGCTAGTAAACTAGGATACATCCAAGGGTACATACAAAAAAAGAGATATTAGTATGTTAACTATTCTGCTTTGTTGAAATTTAAAGTTATAAAAATTTAAATCTAAAAAAGAATTACTTTTGATCCTTCTTCTGGTCTACACCTATACCTGCAACTGCCTCTCAGGAGGTTTACTCTAACATGAGACACACAAGTGAGTCCCCCTGTCTCAATTATCACTGTCCCCCACTCCTGGGACTATAGCAAGCCCAGTAGTTTTGGGTTCTGTCCTGTCCTGTAGGAGTATCATCCTCCTTCTAGTCTCCACCTACACATCCAGACACTCTAAAGCCAGACGATCCTAGAAGATGTCTTGCAAGCCCTCAGAGACCACACCAACACTCTTAATCACCATAGATTGAGAAACTAGGAGATTCTATGACAAAACAAATTTAAACAATATCTTTCTAGTAATCCAGCCCTACATAGGATACTAGAAGGAAATCTCCAACACAAGAAGGTTAACTATATCCCAAACTCACAAGAAATTAATTATTTAACAGCAAAAGAAAACAAAAACAGAATCACACATTCACATACCAATACCTCCAATATCAAAATAACAGGAACTAATAATTATTGGTCATTAATATCTCTGAATGGATTAAATTCACCAATAAAAACAATATAGGCTAACAGATGGGATATATAAATGGGATCCATAATTCTGCTGCATACAATAAATACACCTCAGTAACAAATATAGATACTATCTCAGAGTAAAGGACTGAAAACAGGCTTTCCAAGCAAATGGACCCAAGAACCAAGCTGGAGTACCATTCTAATATCTAAAATACTGACTTTCAAAATTCACTAAGATAACATCTTAGTACTAAACATCTTATGGCCCAACTGCAAGCGTAATCATTTTTGTAAAAGAAAAGATTCTAAAGCTCAGATCACACCTTGAACTCCACAATATAGGAGTTGGAGCTTCAACACTCAACTCTTACCAATGGACAGGTCAGCAAAACAGAAACTAAATAGAGAAACAGTGAAACTAAAAAATGTTATGAACCAAATGGATTGAACAGATGTCTTCAAAACCTTTCACCATAAAACAAAAGAATATATCTTCTTCTCAGCACCTCATAGAACCTTCTCCAAAACTGGCCATATAATCAGGCAAGAGCAAGCCTCAACAGATACAAAATGATTGAAATAACCCTAGGTATTCAAGCAGATCACCATGGATTAAAGTTGGACTTCAACAACAACATAAACAACAGAATGCCCATATAATCATTGAAAATGAAAAACTTTCTACTCAATGATTACTTGGTCAGGAGAGACATAAAGAAAAAAAATTAAAGACTTTCTAGAATTAAATGAAAATGAAGACATAAAATACCCAAATCTATGAGACATAATGAAAGTGGTATTAAGAGCAAAATACATAGCACTAAGTTCCTTCAATTAAAAATAAAATAAAATAAAAGGAGAGATCTTATACTAGCAGCTTAACAGCACACCTGAAGGCTCTAAAACAAAAAAATCAGTGTACTAGTTAGTTCATATTGTTGTTCCTCCTAAGGGGCTGCAAACTCTTCAGCTCCTTGGGTCCTTTCTCTAGCTCCTTCATTGGGGACCCTGTACTCAGTCCAATGGATGGCTGTGAGCCTCTACTTCTGTATTAGTCAGGCACTGGCAGAGACTCTCAGGAGATAGCTATATCAGGCTCCTGTCAGGCAGCACTTGCTGGCATCCACAATAGTGTCTGGGTTTGATGATTGAACATGGGAAGGATTCCCAGGTGGAATAGTCTCTGGATTGTCCTTCCTTCAGTCTCTGTTCGATAGTTTGTCTCTGCAACTCCTTCCATGGGTATTCTGTTCCCTCTTCGAAGAAGGAACGAAGTATTCACACTTTGGTCATCCTTCTTTTTGAGTCAGAGCTCCCAGGGACTAGATTACCAACCAAAGAGTTCACATCGTGGGACTCATGGCTCCAGCAGCATATGTTCAGCAAAGGATGGCCTAGTCATTCATCAGTGGGAGGAGATACTCTTGGTCCTGTGAAGGTTCTATGCCCCAATGAGGGGAATGCCAGGGCCAGGAAATGGGAGAGGGTGGATTGGTGAGCAGGGTGAGGGGGGAGGCAATGGGGTGTTTTTTTTTTTTTTTCCGGAGTAAACTGGGAAAGGAGGCATCATTTGAAATGTAAATAAAGAAAATATCTAATAAAAATAGAAGTTGAACAAAAAGAAAAAAAAAAAACAGAAAATACATGCAAGAAGAGTAGACAGCAAGAAATAATCAAACTCAATGCTGAAAACAGTCAATTAGAAACAAAGAGAACTATACAAGGAATCAACAAAAACAAAAGTTTGTCCTTTGAGAAAAATCAAAAAGTAGATAAATCCTTATATAAACTAAGAGGTACAGGGATAGTATCCAAACTAAAAATCAGAAAAGAAAAGGGAAGCTGAGCAACAGAAACTGAGAAAATTCAAAAAAATTATTAGGTCATGCTTCAAAAACATCTACTCCACAAAACTGAAAAATCTAAATGAAATAAATGATTGTCTAGTCAGATACCATGCAACAAAGTTAAATCAAGATCAGGTAAACCACCTAAACACTACTATTTCCCTAAGGAAATTGAAGTTGTCATTAAAAGTCTCCTGATCAAAAAAGTTCCAGGGCTAGATAATTTTACTGCAGAATTCTGTCAGACTTTCAAAGAAAAGCTAATACCAAGACTCCTCAAACTATTTCACAAAATAGAAACAGAAGGAACACTACCTAATTAATTCTATGAGGTTATCATCACCCTGACACCTAAACCACACAAAGATGTAACAAAGAAAGAGAACTCCAGACAAATTTCAGTTAGGAATGCCAATGCAAAAATACTCAATAAAATTCTATACTGAATCCAGGAACGCATCAAAAAATCATTCACCACAATCAAGTAGGCTTAATTCCAAGAATGCAGGGATGGTTCAACATACAAAAATCTATCAATGTAATCTACTATATAAACAAACTGAAAGAAAAAATGCATCATCATCATCTCATTAGCTGCTTTAAAAGCTTTCCACGAAATCTAACACCTGTTCATGTCAAATGTCTTGGAGAGATCAGGGATTCAAGACATACCTAAACATAATAAAAGCAATATTCAGCAATATAGCAATAGCCAATGTCATTTTAAATGGAGAGAAAGTTGAATCAATCCCACTAAATTCACAATAGTATTGAAGTTCTAGTGAGAGCAATAAGACAACAAAAGGAGATCAAGGGGATCTAAATTAGAAAGGAAAAATCAAGTTAGAACTATTTATCACTATTATAAGAGAACATGATAGCATACATAAACGATTCCCAAAATTCTACCAGAGAACTTTAACAGCCAATAAACAACTTGAACAATGTGGCTGGATATAAAAATTAACGTAATGAAATCAGTATCCTTCCTCTATACAAATGATAAACAGGCAAAGAAAGAAATTAGTGAAGCAACACCCTCCACAATAGACACAAATAATATAAAATATTTAAGTGAAATTCTAACAAACCAAGTGAAAGATCTGTATGACAAGATCTTCAAATCTTGAAAAAAGAAATCGAAAAAAATATCAGAAAATAGAAAGAACTCCCATGCTCATGGATAGGTAGGATTGACATAGTGAAAATGGCCATCTAACCAAAAGAAATCTACAGATTCAATGCAATCCCCACCAAAATTCCAACATAACTTTTAGACTTTGAAAGAGCAATTCTCAACTTCATATAGAAAAACAAAAACAAAAACAAAAACAAAAACAAAAACAAAAACAGAGATAGCTAAAAGGATCCTGGACAACAAAAGAATTTCTGGTGATACCACCATCCCTGAATTCAAGCTGTACTACAGAACAATAATAATAAAATCCTCATAGTATTCATATAGGAACAGACAGATGGATCAATGGAAGTCAATATATGTGGGCATCATCAGAGCCCAGTTCTCCCACCACAGTAAGCCATGAATACACCAACACACCTGAAAATGAGGAATCTACCCTAAAATCCTATCTCATGAAGATAATAGAGTCCTTTAAGGAGGATATCAATAACTCACTGAAAGAAATATAGGAAAACACAGATAAACAGGTAAAGAAATTAAATAAAGCAATCCAAGACCAAAAAATAGAAGCAGAAACAATTGAGAAAACACAAATGAAGGCAACCAACGAAGTAGAAACCTAGGAAAGAGATCAGGAAGTACAGGTATAAGTATCACTAACAGAATACAAGAGATAGAAGAGAGAATCCTAGGTATAGAAGATATCATAGAAGAGATTGACACAACCATCAAAGAAAATCAAAACATAAAAAAACTCCTAACCCAAAGCATCCAGGAAATTCAGGACACAATGAAAAGGCAAATCTAAGAATAATTGGAATAGAGGAGAACAAAGATTCCCAGCTCAAAGGACCTGAAATTGTCTTCAACAAAATCATAGAAGAAAACTTCCCCAACCTATACAAGAAGCCTATAGAACATCAAATAAATGGGACCAGAAAAGAAAATCCTCTTGTCACCTAATAATCAAAACACTAAACACAGAACAAAGAAAGAATATTAAAAGCTTTAAGGGAAAATTGCCAAGTTGCATTCAATGGAAGACATATCAGAATTATACCAGACTTCTCAACAAAGACTATAAAAGCCAGAAGAGCCTAGTGAGAGGTCATGCATACTCTAAGAGAATGCAAATGCCAGCCCAGGCTACTATACCCAGAAAAATTCTCAATCAACATAGATGGAGAAAACAAAATAATTTCAGGACAAAACCTAATTCAAACAGTATCTATCTACCAATCCAGCCCTACAGAGGATCCTGGAAGGAAAACTCCAACACAAGGAAGACACCTGCACCAAAGAAAGAGAAAGATATTAAGCATATCACAACAAAGTCAAAAGGAGGGAACCACAAACTCATAAAGCCACCTACAAAAACAAACATATCAGGAACCACCAGTCATCTCTCTTTAATATCTTTTAATATTAATGGACTCAACTCACCTATAAAAAGACATAAATTAACAGACAGGATATGCCAACAAGACCTAGCATTTTGCTGCATACAAGAAACACACCTCACTAACAAAGACAGACACTATCTCAGTGTAAAAGGATAGAGGAAGGTCTTCTAAGCAAATGATCCCAGGAAACAAACTGGAGTTGTCATCCTAATATCCCCAAAAAAGAGACTTTCAAGCAAAATTTATCAAGATTGATTGTAAAACCCCTGCCTGAGGGCTGATTCTTCAGGTCCCGCCTGCCTCAGATAACCACACCTCTCTGCCCACCTCCTGCTAATTGCCACGCCTCTGTCCAAGTTCCAGTTATGCCGGAAGTCCTGCCTTCAGAGACTGAGGAAGAAGAAGCTGCTTGTGCCAGGTTGCTGACAAACTTGTGGGAGGGGTTTTGCTTTATTTATTCTACCTGTTGGCTTGTAACAAAGAGAATTGAATGAAAGATGGCTGATAGAAACACATCTGTGTTTGGCTAATTTTTTACGAACCTTCCACGTGGTTCAGGTAACATAAAATGGCTTTTCACGTCCCTGGCCCCATTCCAGAAAACCCATTCGTATTTGTGGCTGCTACACTTGATGAAGAAGGGCACTTCATATTCACCAAGAGGAAAATCCACCAAGAGAAAGTCTCATTTCTGAACATCTATGCCCCAAATGCAAGAGCACCCACATTCATAAAAGAAACTTTACTAAAGCTCAAAGCACACATTGTACCTCACACAATAATAGTGGGAGACTTCAACACCTCAGTATCAGCAATGGAAAGACCATTGGAACAGAAACTAAACACAGCCATAGTGAAACTAGGAGAGGTTATGAACCAAATGGATTTAACAGATATTTACAAAACATTTCATCCTAAAAGAGAAGAATACACCTTCTTCTCAGCACATCATGGTACCTTCTCTGAAATCGACCCATATAATTGGTCACAAAACAACTTTCAACAGGTTCAAAAAGATTGAAATAATACCATGGATCCTATCAGGTTACCATGGCCTAAGGCTGGTCTTCAATAACAGCAAAAACTACAGAAAGCTCTCATACATGTGGAAACTGAACAACTCTTTACTCAATGATAACTTGGTCAGGGAAGAAATAAAGAAAGAAATTAAAGACTTCCTGGAATTTAATGAAAATGTTGACACATCATACCCAAACTTCTGGGACACAATGATAGCAGTGCTAAGATGAAAGTTCATAGGACTAAGTGCCCTGATAAAGAAACTAGTGAGATCTTACACTAACAACTTAACAGCACACCTGAGAACTCTAGAACAAAAAGAAGCAAACTCACCCAAGAGGAGTAGAAGGCCCAAAGTGGGATCCAGCTCAAGGGCAAGTCCCAAGGCCTGACACTATTACTGAGTGTATGGAGTGCTCACAAAAAGGGACCTAACATGACCACACTCTGGAAGACCCAACAAGCAGCTGAAAGAGTCAGATGTAGATATTTGCACCCAACCAATGGACAGAAGCAGATGACCACTGTGGTTGAATTAGGGAAGGCTGAAAGAAGCTGAGGAGAAGGGCAAACTTGTAAGATGACCAGGAGTCTCAATTAATGTGGACCCCTGAGTTCTCAAATACTGGACCACCAAACAGGCAGCATACACCACTTAATATGAGGCCCCCAACACATACATAGTAGAGGACTGCCAGGTATGTGTTCATTCAAAGATGATGGACTTAATCTTCAAAGACTGGAGGCCCTGAAGTATTTAGAGGTCAGATGGGGTATGGGGACATCCAATTAGAGACAGGGGGTGGGCATGAAGTATGAGGATATGGAACAGGAGGATGGATGGGGTGGAGGAGTAAAATATGGAGTGTAAAAATTAAATAATTAAAAAATAAAAGCAATGAGTTGAAACAATGAATTTTATAACTAGTAGGATGCAAATTTATAACTCAGGCAATATAAAAATGTAACAATATAGTTATGAAACAATTATATCTAAAAACAAAAATTCCTGTCATCTTAAACATTTTAAAAAAGGATAATTATAAAAAAACATTTAAAATATTTGAATTTTTAATTTTTTCTCTACTGTGTTCTGGATCTTCACTTATACTTTTATGTGCCACAAGGTCAAAGACTCATGAGGGGAGACCTATATATCAGGGCATTTATTGAAATGCCTGATATAGACTGACCTTTTTTTAAAATAAAAGACAATAAATGTTAAGATAAACATCATAGTTTTCCTTTAATAAGCGAATGGATTTTTTTCTTATGAATAGAAATACTTTAAAATATTTGTTACTTTTTTTGCATACACACACACACACACACACACACACATATATACGGTTCTACTGGATGTTATGGTAAGAACTCAACAATAGGCAAGATCTAGTAGTGCTAGAGAGGATTCACAAATATATATATTTGTGTGTGTGTGTGTGTGTGTGTGTGTGTGTGTGTATGTATCTTAGTAAGAATGCATTCAATGGGTGTGAAGATCCCAAAGGGAGTCAGAAGATTATGTCACAGAGCTGGAGTTACAGGAACTTCTCAGCATCCCACTTGGATTTGAACTAGAGTCCTCTGGAAGTGCAGAAATTGTTGGTAAACAATGAGGCATTTGAATAGTTCCTAAAAACGTGTATTAAAATACAACCCAAAATCTAGAAAGACAGAAAATATATTGTAAAATGGAAAGTGTGTCATTTGATAAATCAAATGTGTAGTTTTACTGAAAAAGCCATGACTTAGCTTTTAAATTGTTGACATTTTAATTCTATTGAAACAATTTAAATACAATTTTTTCATACTTTTTAGCAAACTACAAAGTCACGAGGAAATAATGATAAATTATGTTCATTGACATTTTAAGATTTAAGCAACCTTGAAAAAAATCCACCCAATACCCCAACTTCATTCAATGATAAAAATATAATCATGCTTCTTATTTATGTTTACTGCATACCAGAGTTGAAGCCTTTTCTAAAAGGTAATAAAAGATGAGCAGTTTATTAAAGTTATTAAAGTTAAATGAAACAATACGAGAAACCCAGGAGCACACTTACCTATAATGTTGGATGGAGATGGTAAAATTACAAGTCGACTTCCTTCCCAGTTTGCACACTCTTTACACAGCCTTAGAATTCCCCTAAAGTAACTACACGAAATAAGCCTATTGGATTTTATATTAGCATTCAATTAAGCAGAAGATTGATTTGTATAAAATTTTCATCTTTAGCAGTGCAAATCTTCTCTAGCACTACTAGATCTTGCCTATTGTTGAGTTCTTGCCATAACGTCCAGCAGAACCTTATGCTTTTAATAATATACAATCTAAAAGAATAATCATATTTTGATCAATGATATAAACTTTTAGACTTGTGATTTGGATTAAGTCCATAACAAACATTTTCTATAAAATGTGATGGTTATCAAGAATTGTGCTGCCCTGCTGCATAGCTAACAGCCATCTCCAGTTTGGTAGATGATTCTAGTTAACAGGAGCTTCCTAAGTTAGAGACAAAGGACAAGTGGACACTCAGAGCAATTGCAATGTGGGCATTCAGTGTCAGTGTCCACCATGCCCAATGGGAAAGACGGCTGATGAGATCAGTATTGGCATGGTTTCATCAAGACAAAAATGCAGCTTTGGGAGACATCAACTATTATGGCTGTTAAATATCCCTGCTGTTAAATATCCCTTCGGAGGCATCCACCACCGAAGACTATAAGCACACTTGTCCCTTTCTCCGTGAGCCTTCCTTACTGTGCCTTCCAAGGATCTTCACTAATAAAAATATCCCTGAAGATCAGGGATACAGATCCCTCAGTATGAAAGTGTACTTAGTATCTTGAAAGGCATTCAGAAATGGGAAGTCAAGCAAAACATCCCAAGGTCTACCACATAACCAAGATACATTACAGCACCTTGTTTATGTTTTATATGTATGAAAGTCTATTGTTTTGCCTGTATGTATACAGATTGGTTGTTAGGAGTACATGGATCTTCATTCCTTGTTCACTAATAATCTATCAAGCATATTGTATTGTTAGATGTATAGCATACACTCAATATCGATTGAATAAACATGAGAATTGAAATCTATTAAGTCTCACAACCCATAAAGAAGCAGAGGGACCATAACTCTCAAACATAAAGGTAGAAACAGTTTGACCAGTGGGCATCATGGTCTACAGAAGAGAAATATCATAGAGATGTACAGACTCATGAGTTTCCCTCTGATACCTCTGTCTTGCAAAGTGCCATTTAGTACTGTCTGAAAATACACATATATAAATTAACCAATAACTTTTAGAATTTCTTATTTCTTCATATAAACTATTAAATCTCTAAACATGATTCTTTTTGCTTTTTCATAAAAGTATAAAACTTTCACAATAGGCTAGTTTTACTTTATTTTCTAATATTTTATATTGAGTTACAGATTTTAAGAAAAGTTACCTGAAGAATTTGCAAAATTTTTTCCTTAAGTTTTAAAATAAGGTTTATTTTACAAGACTGTAACTTAGAAGATGTCTACTTCACATATGGATATGAGATTGTGTTTGATTATATAATAAAGCTGAAGAAATCTAATGTTTTTCTATTAAAATAATACTAGACAGATATTTTAAGTTTTATTTTTCTAAAATTCTCAATTGTACTTTTTCTGCCTCTGTATTCTTTTTGTTTCTGCTTCTTCTCTCTTTTATCAGGGTATTCTGTTTTATACTATTATTCTAAGCTGATATTTCTGATCTTAGTGGATCAATATCTCCAAACTTGTGAACAGAAAGAAATGGTCATTACCTTTCAGAAAGATTAGAGAGTTAAAGGTCATGCACTATCACAGATGACTCCTTACATGTCACTTCCTGATGAGGGAAAAGTCAACAGAGTAGTGAGACATAAAATGGAATAGTTCTGCGAATAATCAGAGACACTTTAGAATGTTTAACTTAAAAAAAAAAAAAAAACCACCAAAGTCGTTCTTTCCTTTCTATTTTGTAATAAGACTCATGAAAACTTGTGAAAATAATCTGTATGGACTGATATTGCCTGCTATACTTAACACCTTGAGTATACTCCCAAACTAAGAGCTTGAGTCCTAGTCTGTAGTGCTCTTAGGTGTTGGGGAAACAATAGGTAGAACCTCAAGTAATAAATATTGTTGACTGGGTCTGCATTTTAAGGGATGTTGAGGCCCCAGAACGTTTGTTCACACTAGTGTTTTCTGACTATCATAGGCGAACACTTCCTCACATGTTGCTACCAGGGAAATTTATGCTGCCACAGGCAACTGAGATAGTCTATGCTGCCACAAGCAACTCTCAAAGGTACTGAATAGGCATGATCTGAAACTTTTGATTCTATAAAGTAAATCAAAGAGTTTCTCTTTTAAATTGCTTATCTCAGGCATCCTATCACTAGGCAGAAAGCTGGCTGACACACTGTTTTTGTGAGGTAAATTTGAGGATTTTCTTTTAATATCCACTTTTGCCCTGAAGACTTATAAATTGACACTCT
>JADRCD010208193.1:0-12143 GCA_019843815.1 Montemys delectorum | reverse complement strand
TACCTTTACTGACTAAGCCATCTCTCCAGCCCCTGCATTGGCTCTTACCTCCAGGCTTCCACCTTGAGCTCCTGCCCTCACTTCCCTAGTGATGGAGTGTGGCCTGAAAGGTGTAAGATGAAATAAACATTGTCTTCCACAGCTGCTTTTGGTTGTGTTGTTTTATCACATTGTTGGAAACCTGAGCTAAAACAAGTCGGCAAATGAGCTCCACGAAGTGAAAGAGTTTCTGCACAGCAAAGGAAACAATCAGTAGAATGAAGAAATGGTCTCTAAATGGGTTTATAATTCCGAGTCTACAAATAATTTTAAAAGCTCAATAGCAAACAAATCATCTAGTCAATAAATAGGCTAATGAGCTGGACAAGAAACTTCCAAAGCAAGGAATGAAAAGGCCAATAAATGTCTGGAAAGGTGTTCAACATCTTCAGCCATCAGGGAAGTGCAAATTCAAACTGCTTTGCAAGTTCACCTTATCACAGTCAGAATTGACTTTCATCAAGAAAATTGATGACAGCCAGTCAAAGTACTGAGACTAAATGGTTGTTGAATGTCAGCCATAAATGAGTCCTCTCTGTCACCTCCTCCAAGGCTCAGGGGACGTCATGGAAGATGGGAGGCCATGATAGAAGGATGAATTTGAGCAGCACAGCAATGTGATTGTGTGTGCACAAATTCCATACAGAACTGACCCATCAGCACCCTGCCACAGAGGGGGAAAGGCTATGTCGCTCCCCTACCCCAATTTTCTGAGTATTTCTATGTGGTTAAAGGTGATTCGTGAGGAGAAAATATTTTCATTTGTGGTTAGGAGGGAGCACTGTCTCAGGTAAACAGCCCCTTACCCATGCTCCTGCAAACAATGCTAAAACAATGCTAAGTTGGTTTTATTAAAACCAATTCTCTCTCTCTCTCTCTCTCTCTCTCTCTCTCTCTCTCTCTCTCTCTCACCCTCGCTCTCTCTCTCTCTGCACACGCACAATTGCCTTGAGCCCAGTGAGTTCAAACCTATACTAGTTTTTGCGGTGAAACCTTACTCCTAAATTCAAAACTAGTAGCTAAATAAAGATGCCTCCAGCCTGTGAGTGGACAGAAGAGGGGTAGGCAGGACTTTGGTTCCCCGGCTTGTGGTCAGAAGCAAAGACTAGGAGTCGAGAGGAAGAAAGAAGAAGTCACCATGGGGTGGATGGGTTGTGAGAGCACGGCCATGAAGGTTGGCCTGTTAGAGTAGGAGCGGCTCAGGAGGAACAGGGCAAGTGATAGCTCAGGATAACTGACAGGGAAGAAAAGTGAAACAGCGCACAGGGTTGATACCTGCCCAGCTCTAGTGTTTTAAGGGTTATTATGAATATAAAGGTTTTGTGTTTTTTATTTGGGAACTAAGTGATCTAAGGTGGGGTATAAACCTAAGTAATATTTAGCACAACACACACACCTTCCACCTACCTACCTACCTTTGGTGGAATTTGCCTGGCCCATTGGACTAAACTCATTCTTCCCACATCAGTTAGCATTTTCTTGGTGCCAGCTACAGTTCTCATTCTGCCGACCTCCGCTCCTGCTCTGGCTGACATCATGGTCTCTAAGTCAACCCTTAGTCTCCTGTGTATCTCTAAACTCCAGGCGACACAGAGAAACTTTGATTCACCCCTCTCAAAACTCCTCTTCCTAGACTTGAGTTTGAAAAGAAACGCTTTCCCCACATACACACCCCGTCCCCGGTGGGAAAGAAAAATTCCTTGCCTGTCTACAACTTTCTGAACACATCCTGTCTCTTTAGAAAAACTGTTGGATGAGGATACAGAGTTAGTTTTCCCACTTTGCAAATTTTTTTTTTCAGTTCTGAGATTGAACTAAAGCCTCTTGCATACTGAGCTACATCCTCAGCCCTTGTTTTAATTTTTTGTTTTAACAAAGGTTCTCATTACAATCCCCAGGCTGACCTTGAACTTTTGATCCACTTGCCTCAGCCTCCCAAGTAGTTGAACTTATAGGCCTATGTCACCAGGCCTTTGGTCTCTTTGCACATCCTGCATGGGCAGTTTTTATTATTACATAATGAATCGACCAGTATAGCTCACACCAGAATCTGCTGCTCTCTTGTCTGAACCCTTGAAGGGCTTGTCTAATGGGCTACTCGTATTTCCAGTTCTTCTTCAAGATAATTTTTTTTTTAAAAAAATGGAAAACAATTGTTAAGGAATGAATGATAAAATGATTTTATGTGCCTTATGTTCAAAATAAAATGAATTGGCTCTGCATGGTAGTGCTTGCCTTCAATCCCAGCACTCTAAGGCAGAAGCAGACCCAGTTCAAGGCCAGTTTGGATAACGCAGTGAGTTTCAAGCCAACCAGGACTATATACAGAGATCCTGTCTCAAAGAGAAAAAAATGATAAAGTAAATACATAAGCAAACATGAAAAAAAAATATCAACAGTAAACTAGACATCTCAGTTGTTTTCTACACAAATCACTGCTGTTTAGAGAAAAATAAACATGACACTGGTACAAATGCAATAGGACTGTGTCAGGTTAGCTTGACACATAGAGCCTTGAGGGTGTGGATTTCATACAAAAATATTCAAACAAACAACTTTGAAACACCAACACCCCAATCTGTACCATATGCCAAATTCAGAGTGTTAGACATTGGCCAGTGAGCAATTGTATATTTCCTCTTAAGAAGGCTGCTTGCCTCGGGCTGCTTACCACACCAGCTTTCCATGCAACAGTGTATTTGGGAAAATACTTCTATAATTGTTCATAAATTTTTCAACCATGATTATATATAAACTGGGGGGAAGGGGGCTGCATTTGTCAAACACTTTTATTGGACAGAGCTCACAGTCAAACTTGCATGGGCAAAAAGAGGCTGTATGATGAGCCCGGTAGCACACATCTGTAATGAGATTGAGGTATAAGGATTGTCAAGGAATTCACGGCCAGCCTGGGCTACATTATGAGCCCACAGCCAAGGCTGAGATACATAGTGAAATTTTGGCTCAAAACACAATAAAGCATACTGCAAGGACACAGAAGAATCCCATAGTGGTTAGGTCTGTGCGCAAGTGTGCCTGAAAATGAAAACCTTCTCCAGACTTCATTCATCAAGCGGGTCTTTACTGAACTCTGATGGGCTCCAAGAAGTTACAACGAACAAACCAAACAATGAGCCTGTCTGCATGACACAAACACGCCGGTAAGAGGCAGAAGCAATGGAAAGGAACCAATGTCACTAGGGTGCCTAGGACCACGGGGGAAGTGAACAGGTAGGATGATAAAATACAACTGAGGTACCACTTTGGAGATGGAGGATAAACGGAGATGTCAAGAAGGAGAAGGAGCCAGATGCACGAAGAGCTGGGAGAAGGATGTCATCGAGTACAGGCAATAAGAGAGCCAATGAGTAGGAGATGCGGAACAGAAATTGTTCCAGATACGGAATGGTGAGAAGCTGAAGGCAGGAGCAAGACTAGACTCCCACTGACAGAAGGGATTCACCCGAGCACACAGGTGAGATTTGATTTGAGAACCTGAGAGAAACCTAGTGACAAAATCGAAGAAGGATGGCGCTTCCCGGGTGGGGTTCCACAGGCTGAGGACACTGTGACTCTCCTGTATACAGACTCCAAGCTCACCTTGCAGGCATGCTTATCTGCTAGCTCTGTCTACATGGGCCTATGATGGTCTAAACATCAAGGTCAGCATATTGAGTTCTATTTACTATGCTGAATCCCCGTTACAACTTCTATTTAAACATTTCTGCTAGAGGAGAAATAAAGGCTCCTTAAGAAAAACTTCTGGTCTAGAGAACAGAATTCCTGGGCTGGGATGTTCCAGCTGGGGCAGATGACTGACCTGGTCAAGAGACCATCTCCTAAGAAGTCCTTGCCTTAAGCCAGGCTGAAGAGATGAGCAGAATAATTTTCCCTTTAATGGCATACTGTAGTTTTTATCCCAAAACCCCTGCCCTTTAATTTCAGCCTCTCATAGGGCACAGATGCGCTTGCTTGCAAGTCTGAACACTTTTCTGAATTGTTCATGAAAATATAACTTTTTCTTTTCTCCTACTCTCTTTTTCTAAGCATGCTTTCTCTAACACTCATGCTTCCCCAACATAGTGGGTTTTCTTATTCTTTCTTTAAGGCCTCCCGCCCCACTGTGTGGCTGCTTGTGTTCTCTGTGTCATCTTCCACACTGGGTTACACAGCATGGCTTCTTGGCTTCTCTCCTCCAGGTTCCTCCAGACAACTGTTCAGAGTCACAGCTGGCCCTAGGAAACTTTTCTTTTTTAGTAATATTTTATTTGTTAGGACTACAATATAATTACATTTCCTCCTTTTCTTTCCTTGCTCCAAACACATGTACCTCCACCTTGTTCTCTTTCAAATTCAAGACCTTTTTCTTTTAACTATTGTTGTTGTGATAGTAGGGTGTGTGTGTATGTGTGTGTGTGTGTGTGTGTGTGTGTGTGTGTGTTTCTAAATATAAAATTCAACCTGCTTTGTGTGTCTACTGCTCCTGCATACACATTCATTTTCAGACTGATCATTTGCTATAGGATAACGAACTAGTGTGCTTTTCCCTGGGGAAGACTGGTTCTTCCATTCTCGGCATTCCTTAGTTCCTTGTAGTTTTTGTAAAGAGTCGAGGTGTAAGAACCTTTCCTTATTCCATATTAGCATATCTGTTAGTGTCATCCTTGTTCAGGTCATGATTAGACAGCCATGACATTTCTAGGTAACATAGTCTCATAGGAAACTTCCTGTTCCTCTAGATGTTCGAACCTTTCCACCACTTCATCCCTGATGTTTCCCGAGCCTTGAGTGTAGGAGTTGTTTGTAGATATGCCCATTGGGACTGGCTTCCATAACTCTGCATTTTGATTGGTTGTGGTTTTCTGGAATGGACTCTGTCTGTTGCATAGAGAAGTTTCCTTGATAAGGGGTAAAGACAGTACTTATCAAAGGACATAAGGACAGACGTTTAGAATGTAGCTAGGGATTACACTAGTTTAAAGTGGTGGTTGCCAACCAAGGACTATACATGGTGGGACTGATTGTTCTGGCAGCATGAGTATAGTAGAGGATTGCAAATTCGATCATCAATAGGAGGAAAGGACCTCGGCCCTGTGAAGGTTCTGTGCCTCAGTGTAGGGGAATGCCAGGGCCAATAAGTGGCAGAGGGTGGGATGGCAGGCATGGGGAGGGGGGAGGCAACAGGGGTTTGTTCTTGTTGTTTTTGTTTGTTTGTTTGTTTGTTTGGAGGGGAACCTGGGAAAGGAGAAATTTACATGTAAATAAAGAAAATACCTAATTTTAAAAAAAAGGCTTCTAGACATGTACAACAAAAAACAAAATAAAATAAAATAAAATAAAAAATAAAGTGGTGGTTGTAGGTTCTTTCCAAGATCTGTGGCTTCACTAGCCTTGAGTAGTTCACTTCGGTAGTACACCAGGCAGGATTTACCTCTTGTTGAGTGGGACTTAAGTCCAAATAAAGCTGTTTGTTAGTACCAAGGTATGTGTGCCACTACTGTGCCAATAGGATTACTGTATTGCCCTGGTTGCTATTGAGGTTCCTAGGCATCACAGCTGGGTAGGACTATTGGTTGCTTCCCTCCTTTGGAATCTTGCATGAGAGTTTGTCTTCAGGGAAGGGGCATTCAGATCAGTCCTAATTCAATGGCCTCTGGGTACTGTGTCCTAAGGGCATGGTGGCTTCAGCAATAGAGAGTTAACTTCCGTATTTGGAAGGCCACCAAGGGCAATCAGAGCAGCAAGAGCCTCTAACATTTTGAGAGTCTCTTGGACAAGTCTAGTCAACAACTCATGAAGGGAGTTTCTCAGGTCTGGTGATGAGGTTTTGTTTGACAGTCTATGGCTCTTTAGAGGAACATTGTCAGCCCAAATGGGAAATTTTTATTTAATTATAATATACCTGTGTGTGTGTGTGTGTGTGTGTGTGTGTGTGTGTGTGTACTCTGGGCCTTTTTAAGTGAGTGGTTAATAGTCTGGGTTCCTTAGGATTGTTTCAGACATCCTTACTGCTATTTCACTCCTGTATCTATCTCTTCCCCGTCCTCATTAAGCACCCCCTACCTTCCTGTTTCTCTCTTCCGATGATGACTTGTACCCTACTCTTCCCCCCTCTCCCCTCTCCCCTCTGCTGTTTCCTTTAAACACTAATTAAAAAAAAAAAAAAATTGCCATTGAGCTTCCATTTGAGTCTGTCCTTAAATTATTTTATTAATGATACTGAGAACCCAGGACAGGATCCAGACTTCCCTCATATATTTTACAAAAGTGATAATCTGATTGGCTAGCTCATCTCCTTAAGCTAGGCCATACCTGTAGTTGTGGGGGATGGGGGTGGGGGTGTCACTGCCCTGCTTAGCAAAGACCTTTCCCAAACAAGATAACTAGGATTTCTTCAGTTAGGACTTGACCTATAACACATGATCATTTGTTACAGAATACAAGCAGAAACATCAGTCTCTATGAAGCTAATTTCCCTAACACACTGGGTGGCCAAATGACTGCTGTGCTGTTTATTTGGTGTCCAGTGAACTCTATATACTTCTTTGACAGATCTGTTGTATGATTTACAGGAATTTGCTAAAAGTTTGCCCCCTCGGATGAACATTTGTCCTCACTAACTTTGGCAAATATCTGCTCTGATTTTAATTGTCCTCTGTCAATCCAGTCCTTCAGTTTTCCATGTTCCAACGTTCCAAATGCTAGCCTCAAAACTTATAGCCTACTTCAAAAACATGAAGGCCATCAGACCTGAGCACTTCCCTGCAGACTGGCAGATTTGCTAGCCTGTGGCAATCACATGTGTTCCCATAAGCTCTGGGTTATTTGTTGCTTTAAAGCCCTTTGAAGTGCTTCAAAATGTGATTTGTCAGTGGAATGGTGATAAAAAATTTCTAAACTGGTTAAAAAAAATCTTTAAAAGCATGGGCTTGAAATTTATTTCTTCCCTTGTGAAATTTTGATTTTATTTTCACTGGGGACAAGGAGCGGGTAGAGAGCCCCTTCAGGAGCTTTGCAGGCCTTGGCGTGAGAGAACACAGGAAGCTGGAAGCTACACCTCTCCTCCTGTCTCTGGACCATTTTCACAGCCAACGCCTCCTACTGATCTTCCAGGAACCACCTATCTAATTGTCAAACAAAGCACAATTGTCTATGTAACCTGCTCTGTTAAATACATAATGAGAATAATCCCAGTCCTGCTAGGCCTGGGAGTAGTCTTCCAGAAGGGATCATTAACATCACAATGGATGCCACTCACCCTGTAGGGAGTTACCCTGTGCCAGGCATTCCGTGAAAGGTTTCCCAAGTGTGATTTCATGGAAGGGTTCCTGATGCACAGTGAACTGGGAGACATGTGGATGAGCTTTATTATCCTACCTATTTAATGAGGAAATTTGGCTTCCTGGAGTATTTATTAATTCACAGGCTCAGTACACAATGCATATAAGTTGACTCTTAGCACTTTCAACTCCTTCCCATACACTCATCTGAAACTTCACATCACTTTCTGAGTTCTCCAGTGGTACAGAGATGGTCAGAATTTGGTTAGCAACTACAAACTGGTTCAAAGAGTTGTGTGTTGTCTTTCTTTCCAGAAATATGAATCCTCAATGACAATCGGTCCCCTTTGGGAAACTACAATGAATGAATAGGTCTCTTTCCTCAAAAAGCTAACTAAAGTGCTTCTTAAACCTCATTTTTCAAAAGGGCCCAGAGAGCTTATCCAATACCACAAGATGCTAGGCTCCACTCTTTTCAGCACATGTTACATCAGTACATTTTATAACATCCCATATAGGTCTCTATACACTGAACTGAGAGAAAACCCCACTTTTGTGGATTTCTTTTCTTTCGTATTTTATTTTTATCATTTAAAAGTACATGTATGTATACATGTGTGTCTATGTGGGGGTTATGTGCACATGACTGCAGATGTCCACAGAAGCCCCATACACATCAGCCCTGTCTCTGGAGCTGAGTTACAGGTGTTTGTGAGCCTTCAGGTGTGGGTGCTGGTAATCAAACCCAGGGCTCTGCAAAGCAGTACTTGCTCTTAACTGCTGAACCATCTCTCCAGACCCTTTATTTTTAAGTGTCCTCCAGTGGTACAAGCCTGACAACCTGAGCTTAGTCCCCGGGACTCTATGGTGGAAGGAAAGAACCAACCCCCGTGTGTTGTCGTGGTGTATAAACACACACAAAGTGTGTCTCTCCCTGTGTATACAGTAGTAAATGTAAAAAGTAAATAACCACTACTAATAATATGACTCCCTTAGATGCTTAACTATTTTCCCTTTTAAATGGCTTTTAAAAATAGCTTTAAATTGTCTCCCATTTTGGCATATAATAGGTGATATAATAGGACTGAAGCCTGACTCATCAGTGGGTAGACCTGACAAAGAACAGATTTTCCTGAGCTTGGCAATCAGGGTTCCCATGAACTGGATGATAGCAAGAATCAAAGTTTACTTCCAAGAATGTACAGGATATAGCACAGACGTCAACCATCATCTGTGAGCGAAAACATTCATCCAAGCCTGTGCCAAACAACAAAATAAAAAGATCTTGGTTGGTTTCAAGGGTAGGGATAAGAGGTTAGTTGATTGGTTGGGATTTTGTTTTGCCTTCAAGGTCTTCCTGTGTGGCTCTGGCTCACCTAGAACTCGATGTGCAGATAGAAATGGCCTTGATTTCGCAGCCATCCTCCAACTTCTCAGTCCCAAGTGCTGAGAATACAGATACACGCCAACAATCCCTCTTTAGTGGGTAAGTAAAAAAAAAAAAAAAAAAGAAAGAAAGCCACGGCAACAATAAGAAGAGAGTGGAAGAAAGGAGAAACAAGAGCTGATTGGTAAGCTTCAAGGATGCGTTCCTGGCAAGGGGGAAGGTAGAGAAACATCACTACCAACAGGTCACCTCAGAGCTAGCCTGAATAAGCACACATTCAATGGCTTCAGCCCCACCCGATACCCTGGACCACTAAGCAGGTACGGTTGGTTCACCTCCTTCTTTTGCAACTCAGGCAATCCTGGGGCTCTGGAAGGTGATAGGTTTCCCTTCCACCCACTGGGGTAGGCAGGCCAGAACCAAAATGAACCTAGGTTCTGACAGATCAGATGGATCCTACTCCCTGGGCCTCAGCAGGTTCAGCTGTACTTCCAGGTCCTTGCTCCCATACAGCAGGAGAGCCATCTCCTTTGGATCAGCCAGTGGTCGGCTGGTGCCAGGCGGTTTACTACTGCCAGCATCCCAGAGGTCCAGCACCATGGCAACAAGAGAGGTTAAAATCAATGACATCGTATCATGACTGAGCCCCTAAGAAATGTTTCAGGCTTTATGGCAACAGACCTTTCTTTCTCTCACTTCTTATCTTCTTGTATCTTTAGGGTACAATAGACACTTTAATTTATAAATTTAAGAAAAATAATAATAATAATAAAAAGAACCTGACAAATACAAAGGTGGGTGCTTGCAGCCAACCACCGGACTGCCTGGACTCCCCAATAGAGGAGTTAGAGAAAGGACTGAAGGAGCTGAAGGGGTTTGCAACACCATAGGAAGAACAGCAGTATCAACCAACCAGACTCCCAGAGCTCCCAGGGACTAAACCACCAACCAAAATGTACACATGGAGCGGCCCATATGTAGCATAAGTAGCAGAGTCAGGCATCAATGGGAGGAGAGGCCCTTGGTCCTGTGAAAGCTCAATGCCCCAGTGTAGGGGAATGCCAGGGCAAGGAGGCAGGAAGGGGTGGGTGGATGGGAGAACACCCTCATAGAAGCAGGGAGAGGGGGGATAGGATGGGGCTTTCTGGAGGAGAAACCAGGAAAGGGGATAACATTTGAAATGTAAATAAAGAAAATACCTAATAAAAGAAAAGAAAAAAAAGTGTTTTGTTTTGTTTTGTTTTGTTTTTTTGTACCATCCAGAAGTGGGGAAACCTTGAAAGTAGAAAAAAGCCCGTGTCAGGGAGGAAAAGATCTTCTATGGAGGGTTGGAGAAAGGAAAACAAGAATACAGGGAGTACAGGAGCAAGCGTGGCCTGCAAGTGGAGGGAGGCTGGGCACAGTGGAACACATACTCATAACCCAGCTCTTGAGAGGCAGGGGTATGAAGATCAGGAGTTCAAGGTCAACCTCAGCTATTCAGTGAGTTTGAGGCCAACCTGAGCTACAGTGGATCCTGTTTCAAACACAGGCTGGGAAAAACAGAGGCAGGAAGAGCGTAGGGAAGAAAAGACCAGATAAATATATAAGGAGAGGAAGAAGGCCCATAAGAAGGGAAAAAAATGGGAGATGGGGCTTAACAAAAGAGAAGGAGATGGGGTAAGAATAAAGGATATCGACAGAAGGCATGAAATACAAATGAAATCCACCACTTTCCATGCTCACTTAAAAAATAATTTTTAAAGTAATTCTCAAATACGAACCAGAGGATTACATTTCTGCCGCTCACAAATCTTACAGCCTTGGGGTAGAAGCGCTCTTAAATCCCTGCTTAGCCTTAAGGGAAATCTTAAACCCTAGCTTTACAGTCTTTTCTATCCTAAAGACATTGTGCTGGTGATTAAATAACAAGGACGGAATTTTGAAAAGTAAAAAAGTGCTACAAAAATAAAAATATTATTAAGGCCTTGAGCATGGCTGGAAATTTAAAACACGGTGTTATTCCTTTCGCATCATAATGATAAACTCTTAAACTATGCTTAACACCGGAGAGAAGGCAGTCCTACCTGGCTCACCACAATTATAATCGAAGTCCAGCGCAGCGACCCATGAAGGCTTGAGGGGTCCAGGGACAACCAGAGAGGCAAATGCACCCTGGGCTTTATGAACTGGGATAGCTGTTGCTTCCTCTGTAGTGACAAGAGCACCGTGTGGAAGAAGGCTGGCCTCAATGACACACATCCCGCAGGCTCTGCTCCTGAGGACCAAATTAATGCCCTTGGCCCTAACATGGGGAAAGTACTTGGACAAATGCCGAGTAAAGTGTAGTGAGGGCCAGCACCCTGTCAGTGGTATTGTTCTCACCCTCCTCAACACGAGTGGCCCCCCAAAGCAGCTAATGCTGACCTTCTGAGTCAGCCAGGAAGACCGGAAGACGCTGCAGGCGCAGATGAGCTGAACAGAGCAATATCGATTACACGAGGGGGCCATGGACCGAATTCCAAGAGTAAACAATAATATACATCCGATCCTGTTATCTCGCTAGGTCAATCTCATGACGACAAATTCCGGACGACGTAGTTCCGGTTTAGTGATAGTGATGTTCTAAAGCTGTCCGTAGACGCCCAATCAATTCTTCTCAGCACTTATCTGTCAATATGCAAGAAAAAATTTTTAAACGAAAGGTAGATACATACAAGATATTCCTGTAGAAATCCAGGCAGAAGCTCCACCCAATGTATTGCTATTCCCAAGACCAGAAGTTTGTTCCCTGAGATGAGGAGCCCATCACTCACTCGTTCCTCTTGGCATCTTCAGATATACAAACTGGAAAGGGGAGCCATCAAAAGGGAATTGGTGAGATGGTGAAATGTCAGACTGGGTTTGATCCCTCGAACTATGGAAAGGTAGAAATACAGAACTGACTCTACGAAGTTGTCCTCTGACTCCCACACAGTGACATGCAAACCACTGAACATTCAGACATATTTTAAAACTGCCAAATTTGTACCACTCCCAAGAGTTACCCACAGCATGTCGAGCTGTGACATAAGGACCCTATCCTTCCCCACATGCACAACCTCCTTCCTGTTGCAAATGGTTTACCCATTTTCCTATGATTGACAGTCATTGTTTTGTTTCCAGTCCTGAGGATTCAAGCTTGGGCCTCACACATGCCGGACGATACTCTGATTCTGAGCTGTGTCCCCAGCTCTTTTCCCACTCTTTTGAGAGAGAGAGTCTAAGTTGCTTCTCTCAGCCTTGACTCCACTCTGTAGCCCACACAGGTCACACACTTGTGATTCTCCTGGTTCAGCCACCAGAGAAACAGAGGTTATAGGTGTGCACAGCTGGCTCAGTCTGTAGCTTGTCTCTCTTTGAGGTGTAGGAAGGGTAGAAGACTTAGGAAACAGCCAACCCTCTTTTTATTCAACCTA
>JADRCD010208192.1:7748-24291 GCA_019843815.1 Montemys delectorum | reverse complement strand
ATAGTTTACTAAAAATTCCACCAGAGAACTTCTAAACATGATAATTAACTTCAGCAAAGTAGCTGGATATAAAATTAACTCAAACAAATTAGTTTCCCTTTCTCTACTCAAAGGATAAACAGGCAGAGAAAGAAATTAGGAAAATGACACACTTCACAATAGTCACAAATAATACAAAATACCGTGGTGTGACTCTAACCAAGCAAGTGAAAGATCTGTATTACAAGAACTTCAAGTCTCTGAAGAAGATCTCAGAAGATGTAAAGATCTCCCATGCTCATGGATTGCCAGATTAACATAGTAAAAATGTCCATTTTGCCAAAAGCCATCTACAGATTCAATGCAATCTCCAACAAAATTCCAACTCAATTCTTCATAGAGTTAGAATGAGTAATTCTCAAATTCATTTGGAATAACAAAAATTCCAGAATAGCAAAAACTATTCTCAACAATAAAAGAACTTCTGGGGAAATTATCATCCTTGACCTCAAGCTGTATTACAGAGCAATAGTGCTAAAAATTGCATGGAGTTGATACAAAGACAGGCAGGTAAATCAATGTAGCAGAACTGAAGACCCAGAAATGAAACCACATACTTATGATCACTTGATCTTTGACAAAGAAGCTAAAATCATCCAGTGGAAAAAAGACAGTATATTCAACAAATGGTGGTGGTTCAACTGGAGGTCAGCATGTAAAAGAATGCAAATCGATCCATTCTTATCACCTTGTACAGAGCTCAAGTCCAGGTGGATCAAGGACCAGCACATAAAACCAGATATACTGAAACTAATAGAAGAGAAAGTGGGGAAGAGCCTTGAACACATGGACATAGGAAAAATTTCCTGAACAGAACAGCATCTACTTATGCTCTTAAGATTAATAATAGACAATTCGGACCTCATAAAATTGCAAAGCTTCTGTAAGCAAAAGACACTGTCAATAGGACAAAATGGCAACCAACAGATTGGGAAAAGATCTTTACCAACCCTACATCTGATAGAGGTCTAACATCCAATATATACAAAGAACTCAAGAAGTTCTCCAGAAGAATCAAGTAGACTCCAGAAAACCAAATAACCCTATCAAGAAATAGGGTACAGAGTTAAACAGAATTCTCAACTGAGGAATACCAAATTGCTGAGAAGCACCTAAAGAAATGTTCAACATCCTTAGTCATCAGGGAAATGCAAATAAAAACAACCCTGAGGTTCCATCTTACACCAGTCAGAATGACTAAGATCAAAAAGTCAGGTGACAGCAGATGCTGGAGAGACTGTGGGGAAAGAGGAACAGTCCTCCATTGCTGGTGGGATTGCAAGCTGGTACAACCACTCTGGAAATCAGTCTGATGGTTCCTCAGAAAATTGGACATAGTTCTACCTGAGAACCCAGATATACCACCACTGAGCATATAACATACACTTATTAATAAGTACATACTTTCTTATTGGTTATTTTATTTATTTACATTTCAAATGTTATCTCCCTTCCCAGTTTCCCCTTTGCAAACCCCCTATCTCATCCCCCCTCTCTCCCTGCTTCTATTAGGGTGCTTTGCTTTCCCACCGCTGCCTCACCACCCTAGCCTATGCTGGGGCATTGATCCTCCACAGGACGAATGGCCTCCCCTCCCATTGATGCCATGTAAGGCAATTCTCTGCTGCATATGTAGTTGGAGCCATTGGCCCCTCCATGTGTACTCTTTGGTTGGAGGTTTAGTCCCTGAGAGCTCTGAGGGGTCTGGTTGGTTGATATTGTTGTTCTTCCTATGGAGCTGCAAACCCCTTCAGCTCCTTCAGTTTTTCTCCAACTCCTTCACTGGGATCCCTGTGCTCAGTCTAATGGTTGACTGTGAACATCCACATCTGTATTTGTCAGGCTCTGGCAGAACCTCTTAGGGGACATCTATACCAGGTGGCTGTTAGCAAGCAGTTCTTGGCATCAGCAATAGTGTTTGGGTCTCATTTTATGCTTGAACACTCAAGAGGCTCTTACTCTCTGCATGTTGACCAGTTTTGGGTCTCCCTGTTAATTGCTATATACTGCAAAAAGAAGTTTCTCAGATGAGGATTGAGATGTGCCTACGATAAGATCATTAGAAGTTGGTTCCATACAATATTCATTTAGTAGAGTAATAGCAGTAAGTTCCCCTCTAGGGTCTATTGCTGCCTATGTATCAATAAGTTCTTTGATCGCGATGTTAAGTGTGGGTTCCATCTTATGGAGAGTTAAATGAAATCAGAAAGTGTTTGGTCCTCCCATACCATTAATGCCAGGATTGTATCACTGAGTTTATTTTGCCAAACTGGTAAGTTTTGGAGCTCACAGTGTTCTCAGCTGGGTGAGATTGATGGTCTATACTTTTCTCTTCTCAATAACACCTTCCAACAGCATGAAACAAATGGAGATGAAACTTTGAGGTCAGCACCGGTTTGGTTTCTCCCTGCTCTGTGATTCAGACATATGGTATCTTCAGCAATTGAGTTTTGTCGTCAGGCTTTGGAGGGCAGACAAGACCAGGGTGGTAATAGCCTGAAATGTTTGGGGGTTATGGGTCTCCATGGGTCAGCAACTAAGAAGAGGTAACAGACTTGTAGTACTGGGGTTTCTTCTATTTGCTGTCATGTGCTGTCACATTGGGAAACTGTCCCCCTGTTATAGGATCACTCAGTTTAACCTCCCCATATACACGTATAACTATATATTTTAGGAAGCCTCTAAAGTAGTAGGTTTTCGCGTCTTTTACAAAGAGCCTTTAATAGTATCTAGCCTTCCCTGTATCCCTCCTCGACCCTGCATTTCCATAGCCCAGCCCATTTAATTCTTACTGCTTCATCATCCCCTTTCACCGTTTGTTTTATATCATTGAATTCTATCTCTTTGGTGTGGGGCTCTTCACTGGAGAGTGATCAGTATACCAGGAGCTACATACTCCCTAAAAAAAAAAAAAAAAAAGTGACTCTTCCTCTCCTGGAATCTATCAACTGTCCGTAGCGTAGCTCCTTAGTTAGGGGTGAAGCTTATAAACTCCTCCTCACTTCATGTGGAATGTTGACTGGGTTGTTCTTGTACAGATTCTGTGACAAGCAGTCACAGCGGCTGTGAGTTCACGAGGGTAGAGAGTTGTGTCGTGTCCAGCGAACGCTATTTGGCTCTGGTCATCTCTAACCTCTGGCTTTTTCTAACATTTTTACTATTTCTTCCGAAGGTACTTTGGGACACATTCTTAGTACTTTAAGATACTTTTCAGATACCCTTGGTATAGATGTTTTATTTATAGCTGAGCACTTATTTTCTGCACTTTGACCAGTTGTGAGTTTCTGTGCTAACTATTATCCACTGTGCAAACTTCTCTGGTGAAGACTGAGAGCTGCATTGGTTTATAGTTGGGATTTTAAAGGGAAGCCTCCAGAAAACTCTTTTGTGATGAGTAACTGGTTTCTTGTGTTGGTTCACATTCATATACATACATGTCTGTGTGTTTTAAAATTTTTATTTTGTGCGTGTGTGTGAGTTCATGCATGCATATTTGCTGCATAGTTGCAGAGCCAGAATAGGGTGTTGGAGCTCCTGGAACTGGGGTTATGGAAGGTTTGGGGCTGCCATGTGGTTCTGAGAACTGAGCCCAGGTCCTTGACAAGAACAGCAAGAGCCGTCAAGTCAGAGGACACTGAGTCACCTCCCTAGCTTCTTTATTATTAAACTTCATTAAGGTTTTTTAAAAAATCCCAAAGGTTTTTTTTCTGTTTTGGTTTTTTTTGTTTGTTTGTTTGTTTGTTTATTTAATTTGGGCTTAACACAGAAAGTGCTCTTTTTTGTGTAATTTTAACTTACATTAATCATATCTGTTAAAATATTATGATTTCTAACAGTTTGAACCCCTTTATTGATTTTTTTTCTGTAAACAGCAGTGCTTATTTCACACTTTTAAAATGTATTTCCTTAATTTTTTAAAATTATAAATTCTTTTAGATTATTGGTAGATGCTTAAATTTTATGAAATGCCTTTTGGCAAGCAGAATAGTTATTTTTTTTAAACTTGAAACATTTTTTTTCCTAAGCAGACACATACTTGTTTTGTGGCATAAACATATGTATATGCCACAAAACAGTAGCTTTAGATACATACATATATGCATATATATATATATGCATACACACAATATATGTATATTTCTACATTTCTATATGTTAAGTTTAACTGTATATTTTCTACTACATTGTTAGTTGTAACTCAGTTCCTTGTTGTTGACTTCATTTTTACAATGG
Source organism: Montemys delectorum (assembly GCA_019843815.1). Lineage (NCBI taxonomy): Eukaryota > Metazoa > Chordata > Mammalia > Rodentia > Muridae > Montemys > Montemys delectorum. Next base: position 20,019 of record JADRCD010208192.1, on the reverse strand, counting down.
ACAGGCATGCTATACCTACCATTCAGTTGCCAAAGCATCACACCACAGACAATGCCAGGAAAGAGTAGATGCTAAATTTGTGCCTATATTTGTTCTCAGAAGACCTGGATTTCAGTTCCTTACTGACAAGCCATTTATTATACTTGTTTCCTTATGTGTGAATTGTATTACATTTTCAAAGGTATTCGTAGGACATAGAAAGCATTTTCTGTTGGCTCATTTGCTTTAAATAGAAAAAAAAAACCAGTTTGAATTTTCTTTTACCAGAAAATTATTGTTAGAAAAGCAAGCCAAGAATTTTTAGAATCTCTGCAATCCCATGATAAAGGTCTGTGAATATCCCTTTTATCACTGCCATCAAATAAGGCTTTGTTGGGTAGCTTAGAATTACACCTTCAGACAAAGTATAGATGTGACGACCAGTAAAAAAAATTATATTGAAATGATTATGTTTCTTGTTTAAGTCAATTGCACATACATGGGACATGTAACATACATACATACATACATACATACATACAGACACACACACACACACACACACACACACACACCTTTTCGATGTTTTTTCTTGAATGTCATTTATATGTCACATAAAGGTAAAACTGATGCTGATTTGCCACCAGATCAGCAGCTAGCTTGCAAGTTTTATGACTGTAGTTTAATGTCAACATTATATTTTCCTAAGAGAAAAGAATATTTCGTTTGTTAAATCTCAAACTTCCCTCCACTAGACCTGAATATGGACATTTTCCCATATACAGGAGAATAAATTCTATTACTCATGTATGATTCACGCTCAATCAATGCCTCAGTAAAAGCCTCTGGTGTCATCTCATGAAATGGTTTCAAACAGGAATACAGGGCCCAGATGAAGTGAAGATGAGATAGTAGAATTGTGACAGGGCTATTTTTGAAATGATGCTCTTAGGAAAAGCTGCTGATTGAAATCAATACCTCAAGACCTGGAATTTGAAAAGACCATTTCTGAGACCTGAGAGGGTCACTGACTAGAAGTGTCAGTTGATGGTATTCAGACCATGCAATTGCTTTCACCAAGGTGCCCATGTGTTTACTTAAGTGACTTTCGGTAGCTGGTGGCTGAGCATACATTGAGAGAGTCTCTCTGGATTCAGGCTCCAGGGAGGAAGAGACTAGAGGGGACTTTATCTGTGGTTTAAATCAGTCAGTCTAAGAAGGCTATATTGGAAGAAATGAATTGAACTGGGTTTTCTGTTTCATTTCTCTCTAAAAATAACTGTGAGGGGTATGATAAATATAAATCTTTTAAATATTAAAGAATTAGAATACCACAAACCTTGAAATATTAATTTTGAATCAAATTTCATTTAATAAATTATAATTGATCAGAAAAGCATTCATTTGTACAGAGCTGTGCTAATATTTCCCATTTCCTCCAAGGCACATGGAGTAATTTTCTTTTTGTTAAGTGTGAGATTTTGTTTGTGGTGATGTCCTGGGGTGTGGGATAGCATAAGTGTTATTCATGTAATTTCAGGTTGCTTTATATAGAAGATACCTTATAACTTGATTATATCAAGTAAGATTTGACTATTTTTGTGGGGATAACTGTGGTTTTTAATGATGCTATTAGCCTTTCAATTTTTTTATAGCACCAGATTTAAAAATTTAAATTATAGAAAAATATGATCTGCCCTTTTTGGTATATAATAAATAACAATTACACTCTAGAATCTTCGATATATCATAATTATTAATGTGTTTAAGTTCTCTTGGATAAAATTGAATCTGACATTCCCACTAACTCATAGGACTTTCCAGATTCACATTCAGGCCCCACTACAGGAGACTGTCCTGATAGAGAAGTGACAATCCTGTCCTCAGTTCCACATGCTGTCATAGGCTATAGGTCCACATATGGTTCTTTAGAACTGTACGTTCTGCCAAACTGCGTGTCAGTTAAGCTTTGGAAGCAGAATTAAGGTTTTAAAATGCTAGGACTGTTTGGACAGCAGAGTGGCTCTTTGGTTGCTCTAGTCATGAAAGACCATGTTTAGAGGATGAACTTTGTTGCTATGGTTACCTTTCCAAGAAACCCTGCAGCAGTGAAGTTCTGCCTGAGGTAAGGAAGGGTTGGGAGTTAGGTCTATTGCGACGGTCTTGGAGTGCTTTGCTGTTGCCTCCTTGGACCAAAGCCGCTGAGCTGGACTAAAGAACAATGCATAGACAATTACTTTACGAAGTTGACAAAGATTCTGACTATAAGATCCTCCAATGTAGCGCTTCTTACGAGGTCTTTCTCATTTGTATGAAAATAAAAAGGAGTTGATGGGTAGATAGACTGGGAGCCTGACAATGGGAATTGCCTTCCGTTTCTGTTTTTGGGTTCTGAGAAATTAGTTTACATACCTTAAATACATATGATCTCAAGATCTTACTTTGTCGCCCCAGCAATGGGCCACAGCAAAGTACTTAGAACCCAAGAGAATATCCTCAACGTCAATATGGGGGGAAAGTATATCTACCTTGAAGAGTTAATAAAGGATAATAAATACAATGTCATCAACACGTGGAAGCGTATTACCTGAGAGATTATAAGTTCTCACTCAATAAACAACATCGATTGCAATTACTATTTTAATCATTAGAAATATCATTTTGACTTTTTTTTTTGGCCTGAATTCTGTAACGTCTCTCTCTAGTGTTTCCCTGAAAGAATTGAAATTTGTGGGCTTGTTAGTTAAGGAGGGTTTAGGGGACGCTGCATTTTATTGAAAGCATTCTTTGTAGAAAGGAAAACAACATTGGAATGTATGTGATAGCGTTATTTTTATTGCAGTTCTTTAGTGGAATCCCAGCATTATTCAGCATGTTTTATGCTTACAGAATTATTTAGGGGATAATCAAGAATACCATAATGCTGTCTTCATAAATGGGGACTGTTTTACAAACTAGGCATAATTAGCAGGAAGATATTCATAGTGTAGGCCTGACATTATTACGACTGCAATATAAATTCCACGAGGTGGAGAAGACTCAGAGAAAGAAACCTACAGATTTATCATAGCATGATGTATTTGCAATATGATTGTACTTATCTTTTTATTTGCCACAGACAATGTAAATTAGCAACATCTGAAGAAGGATTCGAGCAGTTTAGCATCTGTGGCTCGCTGTAAAATACGCTGCTCTGGTGCCCAGAGAGAAAGCAGAAATATGCCATTTCCTACCGATACATTTGACCTGGAGTCCCAATGGAAGCTGCAAACCCAAACCCTCAGAAGGGAAATGGGGAAATAGCAGTTGGGGGCAAGATCGGTTCTTCCTTGAAAGGACACACTGTTGTTTTAGCTAAGACGTCACCAGTGAATAGAATCCTTTCTAGGGGGTGAACTTTGAAGGAATGACGTCACTAACCTGTCTTCCAGCTTCACGTGACTTAATCTCTCTTGCTGAAATCATGGACTTTAAGACAAAGACATTATAAATTTTGCAGGCAAATAGATGACACTAGAAAATATCATCCTGTGCAAGGTAATCCAGACCCAAAAGGACATGCGTGGTATGTACTCACTGATAAGTGGATATTAGCCAAGAAGTACAGAATACCCAGGATACAACTCACAGACTGTATGAAGTTTTAACAAGAATAAAGACCCAAGAGAGGATGCTTCAATTCCACTTAGAAGGAAAAAGAAAATAATCACAGGAGGCAGAGGGAGATCTGGGTGGAAGAGAGAAGAGGGAGAGCAAGGGGTGGGGCAGGATCAAGTATGGGACTAAACAGGAGAGAAGCCCAGAGGGCCAGGAGAATGAATGGAAATATGCAGCTGTGGGAGGTTGGGGTGGGGAGGGGACCCTCTAGAAAATCCCAGAAATGTGGGATGTGAGCGCCTCTCAGGACTTAGTGGGGATGACTTTAGCTGAAATGCCCAACAGTGAGGAAATGGAACTGGAAGAGACCACCTCCAGTTGATAGACAGGGATGGGCTCAGCAATCGACCTGCAAAAATTTTCACCTAGAATTATTCCTGACTAAAAGAAATGCAGGGACAAAAATGGAGCAGAGACTGAAGGAAAGACCATCCAGTGACTGGCCCAACTTGGGATCCATCCTATGGGCAGGAACCAAACTCTGACACTATTACTGATGCCATGTTGTGCTGGCAGACAGGAGCCTAGCATGACTATCCTCTGAGGCCCTACTAGCAGTTTACTGAGACAAATACAGATACTTATAGCCAACCCATTGGATTGAGGTTGGGGACCCCATGGAAGAGTTAGAGGAAAGACGGAAGAAACTGAAGGGGATGGCAACCCCTTAGGAAGACCAACAGTATCAACTAACCCAGACCCCTCAGAACTCCCAGAGACTAAGCCACCAAGCAAAGACCACACATGGGCTAGCCAGTCCATGACCCCTGGAACATAGGTAACAGAGGACTGCTTTGTCTGGCCTCAGTGGGAGAGGATGCACCTAATCCTGTAAAGACTTGATGCCCCAGGGAATGGGGATGCTGGGGTTGGGGGGTGAGACAGCAGTAGGTGGGTAAGAGAGATGGGTGGGTGGGCAGGGGAGCACCCTCTCAGAGGCAAAGGGGAGGGAGGATGTGATGAAGAACTCTGGGAGGGGAACCAGGAAGAGGGGCAACGTTTGAAATGTAAATAAATAAAATAATTTTATAAAACAGAGAAAAATCAGTGATTATTTAAGTCCAAATAAGTAGGCAAGATTTGGTCAGTGTCTTTAATGGTGCTGGGCATTCTGGATGGATACACTTTCCAGCATCTATGGACTCCAGTGTTCAGAATATGGAATTAGTAACCCTGGCAAGGGACAAAAGGACAGGGGCCTGGGATACTTTTAATATTTGCTCTTCTCCGGTATCTTATTATTCCCCTTTGGACTGACGGAGACACTTAAGCTTTAAAGCTTTTCAACTACCCATCATGAGTCAGACTTTTCATCAGCTAATAATGATGTCAGCTCATTTGGGGTAAGGCTCTGGGCATACAGTGCTAGGCTGCTGCCGGAATGCAGTGGCAAAAGCAAGTCTGGCACAGCAGTTGTGGTACAAGAAGCATATGCCAGACGTGAAACAACTATAAGAACAGTATTAGCACTGGGGCTGTTAGGGGGATAGCCAGAGAGCTTTTGGGGAGAGAATGGGGTATGTGAGACAACTTGAAAAGGTCATATGTCCTCTTGGAATGTAGCCTGCTCAGCTATAGCAAGGGGAAAAAAACACCCAGTTTTCAGCCATGATGACCTGGGAGCCTAGGGAAGTATTGTTAGTTTATTTGTGCATGTTTGAAGTTGCTGCCCACAATTTTCCCATTGCCTAAGAGGAAGTTTAAGTAAAAGCTACAGAGTCTCTGATGCTCAAGAGAGCACATCACTATTTGTCTAATCCAAAGTCTGATTGAGGCTTTACCCAGACTCCCTGATAGTTTCACTGTGGGGGCGGGGGGCAGAAGGGCCTCCTCTCTCTGTATCCATTTAGCAACAAACACAGCTGGGTAGTGTTGATCCAATTATAGTCACTAATTTGCAAGTGGCCCTAAGCAGACCGGAGGAAGCCCAAGACTTTCTCTTAGCTGGGTGTGTGTTGAGTTCAGAAAGTGGAAACATGACATCCCTCTGGCCTCCCAGGCTACCACGAGAGAGCCTCAGCTTAATGCGGAACTGATTTCTTTCTTTGAGCAATAATAGCAAAGCAAGCACTTCAAAAAGACCAATCCATCTTCTCTCCATAAAACGTTAATACCCTTCAGCGGACTAAAAAAAGAACAAGTTTCTCACCCTTTGCATGGCAAACACCAACTGAGAAAAGTAAAAAGAAAGGAGAGCATTTAAGTATCCTCTTTTGCCATCCATCCGTTATTCATTTATCCCATACTGCAAGAAAGCATATCCTTTCTGCCGCTTGCTTGCCTGTGAGCTGGAGTTTTGCTGACACTTAGGGCTGGGGGGAAGGGACGGAGTGCTTCCTGGATCGGCCATCCTGCCTTCTCAGCTCCCAAATGCTCATTATGCACCCCCATTAAGTGGTACAAGACCGGGGCATTTGGGACTGGAGGTGCTGTAATCAAGATTATGTGGGCACGAATCTCTGACTGGATTGTTCTACAGCTGTTCTGTCAGCTTAAGGTTACTTCTCTTCCTTTCTCTGTAATTTTACAAGACTGCTCTACAATTCAGGTTTGTCACTTTTTTTTTTTTTGGTCTGCCACCTCCAAGGTATTTGACTGTCCTTTGGAGAGTAGAAATACAGTCTCATTACAGACTCTGGCTAAAAATTTTTGAAATAAATCGTGAAATAGATTTTAAGACACAGAAATATTCACGACATGTTATGCTGATTTCACTATAGATTACTAGCAGAGGAAGGCACTTCAGTATTTTAATCTAACCCTTTAATAAAAATGATGAATAATTATCAGATGCTTACTGTGTGGAAAACTCTGTGATGAAGACTCTGAGGCAGTGTTCTCGACTCTCAACTATGGACCTGTGAATTAAGTTCCACTCTTACTGGAATTGTGCAGACCAAACACACCAAGGAGGCGAGGGTAGATTCTTGCTTGAATTCTCACAATAGTCACTGATGTGGTTGAATTTCCAGAACTGATGATCTGCACCACCAAGTCTTGCAGAAACCAAAGCCCGAGTTTCCTATACCCACATACCAATCTCTATAAAACTACTATTCTAAATTTCTTCCTGTTCTTCAGTGAGTACAGTGGGAATTGAGAAATCTTGTCAACGACATCAAATAGTGTTAATAATACATTCTACTGAAAAAAAATAATTTGTATTGTTTGCTTGTATTATGAGACAGAGCTTTCTGTCTTGCCTGGCTTCTTGTTATTAAAATTTGTTTTGTCCTGCATGCTGGTGTACAACTATAATCCAGCACTGGGGAGGCAGAAGAAGAGATACAGGCAGATACCATAAGGCCAGCAAGACCATGACCTAAAAGTCTAAGGGATGGATGTTAAATGGTAGAATAAAACACACACACACACACACACACACACACACACACACACACGCACACACACACGCACACAGACACACACACACACACACACACACCCTTCAGGGTTTTATCCTTAGTCCTGGAAAACTACATTTGTTTGGAAATTCATAATTAAAATTATTCACACAGTGTATATGTGAGGCATAGCTGAGAAGTGGGAGAGAAAAACCGTTCACACAATGTGTTCATTTTAGAGGGCTTTGAGGAGATGTGTGGAGTAAGAGACCTGCACATTGGGCATTGGAAGGTCTAGACAGGCATTCTACCTGTTCCCGGTACTAGGACCTGAAGCTTCAGCTAGTGGGTCACTCTTAGGAGCTATTCTAGCATTCAACTTAAGGAATTTTAAGTAATATGGTTGTTACATGACCCTTATAGAAAACTATCTTTAAAATAGAAAAAGGTGTTTTCTTTTTTTTTTTTTTTTGAAAAGCTGACTTAGAAACAAAAGGCTATGAAAACTCTGGAACCTATACTTATAGAAATAGTTGGCAGGAACATATGTTTTCCTTTGTAACACAAATGTGTCAAAAGACCAAATATCTGCAAAAATCAACTACAAAGAAAACCATGTGAGTTAATGCATATCAAACCATTCAGTCATGAGAAAAATTTGGAGAAGCCAGCAGAAGGTCTGTCCAGATTTATTCTCCGTTGTGGTGATTAAACCCCAGATGCTGTGCCAGCTTCCTGTGTGGAGCCCTGCCCCCAGCCCCCGAATGGAGACACTCTTGGGATATATGTGCATGGGGAGAGGGGCCAGTTCAGCTTCACTGTTTGAAAGCTTCACACAGCCTGCTTAGAATGCTAATGGGTTATGTTATCTGCTGGGACAGAAGGTACATTTTTTTTTTCTCCTGCAAACCATTAGATCCTCCCTTCTTCCATGATGCTTAATATGCTATCAAATTTTGTCAGTTTCCTTTCTTGAGTTATTTTCAGATCCTAACTTAACAAATATATGCCACAGTCCATAGGAATATAAGAAAGGCATGATAAGAAATGCTGGCCCAGTTAAAAAGTAGTAAGATGGCAATGTGGTAATGGGTAACTTAAGAACCTGTTGGAGCAGAGGGAGTGGACTGTGGGTGTCATGTATGTAGGCCTGCAGCATCAAGTTCCTAACACCTAATGGGCATTCGCTTAATGATATGGTAATGTCAATATTAGCTGTGGTTTAGACTTCTGTCATAATATGTTAATTTATATATAGAACACATATTGCAAACAGAGGAAACTGTTTTTTCATATGACAGACTGTCAAGGGGAACTGTGTTAACTAGCAATTTCACACATCTTCAACTAAATGATAAATGGTGCTAAATGATGTTGTGCCTGCCACAGAATGAGATCCTCCGAGGCCTCCCGCACCACTAAGGGAAAGAAAAAATGTAGTCTCTTTAATAAATATAATACATGCATGCGAAGAAGGCTTGAAATAGTTTGTGCCAGCTCATGTTTGAGAAAGATATGCATTCACATATTTGAAAACTTGTAATATATAGCATACATAATTAACAGAGTATTTTAATAGCCGTGACTAATTTGTTAATTTTATTTCTAATAAGACTATGGAGAACTTGGACTCAACGAACTTTTGAGTTTCTGACTTATGTTCCTTCTTATCTCGTCTGTAAGTAGAACTTTTTGGCAAAGTTAGCTGTGCTGTCTGGATGTCAAGGCTCCTTTGCTGACTTCGGAGAGAAAAACCAACCACATTTTAGGGTTCCCACTGTGCATTCTCCTCCCTCAAATTCCAGGCAGCCTCTCCCCACAGAAAGCCCCATGATAACCACATTCAGATTTCTCCTCTCCCAGAGTCTTATGTTCATTCCTATAGGACTTCTCTTGCCTTTGTTTTCAGTTCTAGTTTATTCTCATCTCTGAACTTGTTTCACATCTGTTGACATTTTTGTCACCTCTGCAGTTCCATTCAGAGTGGGCTCTATGGCTGAGAAAAATCTCACCTCTTTGGAAATTGTATGTGGTATCTGAGAGCATCTTGAGGCCTTACCACGTCATGGGGGAGTGTGTCTTGAAATAACAACAGTGAGTTTGAAAGGCACAGGGTAGCTCATTCATGCCACCTTGGAACTAAGGGAACTCCTAACACTTAGAGGAAACTGGTAATAGGTCAGTGTTGAAATGCTGGTGCCTATCAGAGCTGATTGGTATACCTAACACTTCTCTAACTATATAACCTTAGTTTGGGAAATCTCTGGGTTCTATACTTACATCAGACCTGGAACTAAGCCACTATTTGAACACAACTGAAGCATTTTATTTTTCAAGACAATTTTATATCACTTCCAGATTTTAAAACTTTTTCCATTTTACTGAATTCTTGGTTCACTTGTTGGCAGATCAAACGCTGCTCTTAAGTGCACATATTTTAAAATTAACTGTTCTCTAACTTCAGTGAGCAAAACCTGGTTGGAAAGCTTTTTCCTCTAACAAAAACCCTTTTAATTTTTTCTCAATTTACATAAACGAAAGAAGAATTTAATTCCTAGAACTTGGGTATTAAGTGTGTCTCTTCGTTGGTGTAAAGCACGTATGGCTGGCTGCCTTTAGGAGCCATAATTTTTTGTTTTGAACTGTTGGTGAATTTTGTGTTTTGTAGCTTTTGTTGGCACACTGATTTAAATTACGGTGTGTGTGTGTGTGTGTGTGTGTGTGTGTGTGTGTATGTGTGTGTGTGCGTAGGCTAGGGCAAGATGTTAAGATGTTGGGTATCTTCCTCAATCATTCTCTGTTATTTTGCCTAAAATAAAGCTCACTATTTCATCTAGGTTTAGCTGGCCAATCAGCTGTAGGAATTTGCCTTTCTCCAACCCCATGCATGCTAGAGTTGTAGGCATATGCAGCCAGTCTTGGCTTTTCACCTCGGTGCTGAGAATTCAAATTTCTGTCTTCACTGGTTGAAGTACAAGTAAGCATTCTTTCTTAGTGAGCCAACTGTCCAGTCCCTTATGTTGCACTTTTAAAGTTTAATATATTTACATTATCTCACAAGGAGAGTAAGGAATATCCCAAGTCTTTGAATTACTCAGCCATATGTGAGGAGTGCTGCGCTGCCCTGTTCTGCTTTGAGAGGGAATCTGCAGAGCATGCAATATTTCTGGAACAACTACAAACTGTCAGGTATTAGGAGTATATCCCTTTAAAAAGTGGATTCATGAAATCAGAAGATAAGATGATGGAGCAGAGCAACCTCTGCTTAGCAGAGAATGACAAAATTGGAGATGTGGCTGTACATGGTGTGTCGAGGTCACAGCAAAGAACGTGACCTCTCTGAATAGAGATAGTCCTTGGCCCTTTGCTCAAGCCAGCCTACAGCATGGAGCTGCCACTGCCTCACCCTGTTGGGAGGAGAAAGAGGGGCTGCAGCCCTGCCAGCAGGCTGCAAGGACCGTTTTGGGGCAGCAGGCACTGAGGGCACATTATAAACTATGAGGTATCCTGGAGCCTGCATAGATCCTGCCCATCCTTCCTGGAAGATCACCTTAACTCTGAGCAACAGCAGGATATCAGAGATGAGTCTTGGTGATGGTACAGTATTTATGGTGCTTCAGAAATCAGAAAACTTGAACCAGACCAATTGACTCCTTGCAATGAATATTTGCATGTACAGATGTTTGGGAAAAAATATTCTATGTGACACACTGTAGTTTACAATGCCACTTTGATGAATAACGATGTGATGGAGAGGTAGTTGTGCCATGGTAGTGGAACTAGAGACCCAACAGTGGTGACTGGTATGGAAACTTCAGTAGACAGATGAACATACCATTGTTGCATAGGGCTGGCAAGATAGTGTGCAGCAACCTGGATCTTTCACAGGCTTTGTTCCTGAATATGCTGTCAAATGCACTATTGCCCAGTTCTGAGCAGGATGCCAAAGATGGGGATGGACTTGGCCTCCTTGAATGACCTCTATGGTCCATGCAGCCCACAGAGACCATGTTGGTATGCATGAGCCATACCACTGACAGGAGACCTGCTGGTGTCTGTGCTGCTACCCCAGGCTGTGCTTATGCCTTGGGTCCACGCAGACGTCTGTGGTCTGTGTGACCCCCAAAGACCATGTCTGCGATCTGGGCTGCTGTCTGAAGCCATGTTGATGTCTTTGGTTCATGTATCCATTGAAGACAGAATTGATGTTCACAGTCTGTGCTTGTGTAGGAGGCGATGATGATGTCTGTGGCTTGTGCTACCACTGGAGGCCATGATGGTGTCTGTAGTGTGTGCTGTGGATATGGGCCATGTTGACATCTGTGGTTTGTACTGACACTAGAGAACATGCTGGTGTCCATGGTCCATGCCAGAGGCCAGATGTCCATGGTCCATGCTGTCATCAGGAACAAAGTAGAATCGATGCTGCCTCTGATGATTGCAGGCTGACAGTTGAGAATGAGAGACATAAAAGGCTTCTGTGACAAGCTCATCCCCCCAAACAAAACAGTGTAGACATAAAGGAAGAGAACTCTTAAAACTTGTGATAGAGATGCTGAAACTGTAACTCTTCACAGTTGACAGCATCTGCCAGGGGTGGAGAAGGACTCAGTTTTTGTTTTGTTTTGTTTTGTTTTTTAAAGGGGTGGTCACTGGGAGTTTGACCAACACACATTCTTCTCTCTCTCTCTCTCTCTCTCTCTCTCTCTCTCTCTCTCTCTCTCTCTCTCACTCTCTCTCTCTTCGTGGGGAGGCTCTCAAGAGTAGGAGCATGGACATGGAAAGTCTGGGAAGTGAATGTGGTGAATGTGATCAGGGTGCATTATGTGAAATTCTCAAATTATCAATAAAACTGCTATGTTGGAAAAAGAAATGAAAAGAAAAAAAAGAATCTGAAAGGTACCTTTTCTTGCTACTGGAAATTCATTCATATGGTCAGATGGGATGAACTGCCATCCATGTCTTGATGACACCTTAGCATTCCAGAGAAAACTGCAAATTTACTATCAGTAATTTTGTACTTGGAACCTTTCAGTATTAGTGGTAGCAATATCATGGGCCAATCTTCCTACATCCATGGTATTTATGCCTGCTCTGTTTTCTGTAGAAGAAAATTTGCTAGATCACAGCCATAACACTTGCAGTGGACATTTGTGAAGACTCATTCTCTGTGTCCCTCTGTCTCTCTGTCTGTCTCTGTGTCTTTCCCCTCTCCTCCCCTCCATCCTTCCCCTTCTCCTTCCCCTTCTTCTTCTTCTTCTTCTTCTTCTTCTTCTTCTTCTTCTTCTTCT
>JADRCD010208189.1:0-12916 GCA_019843815.1 Montemys delectorum | reverse complement strand
AAAAAAAAAAAAAAACAAAAAAAAACACAAGTGAACGAGAACCAGGTGATGCTGTCATTATCCCTGTATGGCATTTCCTATTATTAAAAACACATTTTAAGTACTTAATTACTTTTTTCTTTGAATTCTCAGAGTCAAATCAAAAGCCCCATACATGATAAGTAGACAATGATAGAGCCACACTCATAGCATACATCATCAGAAATAAAATGACGCCAAGGTCAGACTCCCATCCATAGACCTTGGTCAGTCTAAGATAATCTCAGTTCACACTACCAATATGCCTTCCTGGGAGACATTTCCACTGTTGGCTCTGCTTATCACTTTAATCTACCTCTTCTGTAGGCCTTTGAACTCATGCCTTTCCTGTATATCTGCCTGAATGCCACATTCTCTACACAAACGACTGATTTTTCAAATGAGAATTTTGCCCTGCCCCCAATTTTGGAAACATAATGTGAAATGATTAATTTGTATCCCCTTGTTTTGCGTCCAAGTTACTTAGGTTCATCTCTATACTATATTGTGCGTTTAGTAAGAATGCCTGACATTTCTTGTTTCTTTCTTACAACATGTACAAAACTTCACAAATACCGTGACTATTCAGCAACATTGAATTTACAAAATCAATATGCTTTCCCATTCTCACCCTCTTATGCCTTCACAGGAATGATTTGCTTACCGTGGTGAAAATTTTTTATTTATCACAACTTCAAGAAGTGGTAGAGGATTTAGTTCCAATAAACAGTCTAATTACACTAGGCAACTCACATGATGAAATTAAGGCACTATTAAATATGCTTAGAGCTAAGGTTCCTCTCCTGCCACATGGATACAGATACTTCCCTACAGGCCCTTTCAGGTCAAGGGAAGAACATCAAATAATTTGGACATTTTACTTTAGAAATTGAAGGAGCAGTGTTTAAAGGATTGAGCCCAGCTATTCTAAAGCTAGAAAGGAAGATAATAAACCAGTCCAGACAATGGGATTGAATGCCAGGAAGGTAAGATCAAGGATTATGATTGAACAAATGACTTTGCATTAGAAGTAAGAGCCAGCATGGATTGGTGAGCAGGGGGACGTGGGAGGGAATAGGGTTTTTTTTTTTTTTTTTTTTTTTTTTCATAGGGGAAACCTGGAAAGGGGATATCATTTGAAATGTAAATAAAGAAAATATCTAGTAAAAAAGTTTCAGAGAGAAAATAAATGAAGAAAGAGGCAGACTGAAGGTGAATGGGAGATCAACAGAAATTATAAATCAATAAGGGAGGGAAGTGTGGGATATTGGAGTTCTGGTAGTCATGGGCATGGATACCTTTAATGTTTCCTGAATTCTTAGAATACAGGTTTGTGTGACTTTTATTTTCATTGAAAAAAAGCCACAAACACAGAAAAGAGAATTCCTGTGTTACCTGGCAATTTGGAAATAATTTCTTGAGAATCTTCATATTTATATTCACAATCAATGTCTTAAACAAATAAAAAAAGGCAAGCTTCCTGTTGTATCTAATGATTAGCCTGGAGTGAATGATTTTACTGTGAAATAAAATGCATGTAACAAATCCACTAATCCAATCTCTATCATTAAATGAGCATATGTTTCCCATTTTCTGACTGCATTCCATAACCTGAAAAATCTCCCTCTCTCTTTTTTTTTTTTTTTCAATTCAATCTGAATAGTCATTTGGAGCAGGAACTATTAATACAACAACAACAGTTCTCATTTATTTTCATATTTTAAATAATTTCTTAGGCATCTAACTTATTCTGCCCCATATTATTATTAATTGTTTAAAAATATTATTTAGGAATGTTGATTGGATTCTATATTCCTTGTTTAATAAGAAGTAAAGAGGCAGTTAGCATGATGGAAATTCAGTTAATTTGTTACAAATCAGTGCACAAGAAATGATCAGAAAACTGTATTTTCTCATTTCAATCCAATGAGAGGCTAGAAAACAATAATACTTTCTTAATTTTAAAAGAAAATACATATTTCTACTTTGTTGTCAAATTTTAGAAAAAAAATATTGGTACTACTACATGATATTTCTATCTCTCAGCTTTTATAACTTCAAATGACTGTTAAAATACTAAAATATGGTCTTGAAAATCCATGGGGATATTTATAACCACTTTCCAGAAAGAATGCATGAGCCTATGGCTAATTTTAAAGGCACTTATAAATTAAGGGATGGTTACAAATAATCTTCTGTCTTGTGTAAGAAGAAAAACATGTAGCATGGAAAATAAGTTCTAAGAATCATGTGTATTTTGAGAATTCCTCTTATAAAACAGAATATGCAAGTAATATGAAAGATCCTGAGGTATGACTAGCTTGAGGATACAGAGGCTGCATGGCTGAAGCCACAGGGTGGCATTCAGATGAATATGGCTTAGATTGGAGACATGGTCTGTAACTGGTCAAGACTTCTGGCATCACACATGATTGATTGGCCAGAATCCCAGATCACTGTGGGTCTCCTCATTCCAGTGAATCCAGTATTTCAGAGAAATACTATGACAGTTGTAGTCCCTTATGCATTTATCTTCTGTCATTTAACATTATTGTTATGTTTTATTTAACAAAGAAAGATGAGCTTTATGTTCAATTGTGAATGGAAACATTTCTTAGATAAATTAATGACAAGACACTGTGGAGCCCAAACTCAAATTCAATGACCTAACAACTATATTGTAATGGGTTTTTTCATTTTAGCCAATTTAATACCACTCTCTGCTGCTGGTCATAATCTTCTTCATCTTCTTTCTCCCCTGTTTTCTTTTTGAATATAAATTTAGTCAGCAATTCATGCATAAACTATTAATCTAAACATTTGTACAAGTAAAATGTAGATAATAAATATTTATTTTAATAAATATACATTTTTTCATTTTTATATATTACTTTGTGTATCTTTTTATAATGAAAATGGTTATAGATATTTGTGTCACTTTTTGAACAATTATAATTTTTTCCATTTTGCAGATAGTAAGCACAAAGAATACATGTGTCAATGTATATGCATATATTTTTCATTATTAAATGTATTCTCATGAATTAGATATTAAATATATTCTAAAACTCCAAATGATTACTCCTTTAAGTGCTTTATGTATACTGTAAACTCTTAAAGCATGAAAACCCTATCAGAATCTTGTTTTTAAAGTGATTTTCATATTTAACAGAGCAACACCTATCAACTTTCATGCAGTCCATGTCTTACAAATTGCTAGGAAATCCACAGGATTTTAGAACTAAAATGAAATAAGCTTATACAGGAACTTCTCAAAGGAAATTTGTTTACAAGACAGAATAGCTTCCAATAGAAACTTTAAATTTAGGTTAAGCAAAATATTAATAAATCAGTTGCTTTTTTTCATTTTTCAATTGGAACTGATAAAAAATACACACTTTTCCTTTTATTTACCACTACATAGTTGATTGATTTAAGTTAATAATAAGTTTGAATTCATAGTCAGCACAAGCATTACCTTGTATGCAGGAAATTGAGTTCTTATCCAGATCTCTAGGAGAAAACCCTTGTCATAAAAATGCCTACACTACAAAGAGCCACACAGACTTTATTCTGCATTTACTATGGCTCTGCTGTTGACCACCAACATTAGACTCATCCATTCTCTACTTATTGTCTATGTATGGAGCTTGTTCTAAAATTCAAAGAGGACACAGGATAGAACAAAGCAAACTACAGTGTAGTATCTGGGAATTAGATGGTATTTTTTCTAATGAGTGATGACATAAAATGTTACAGATTATTATAGAATACTCCCTTCATTATCCGTCACACTGCAATGATTCTTATTTAAAATTCTAGAAAAACTATATAATTCATGAACTATGTGGATCGACTTACGAAAAAGACTTTTACTTGTTCTGAATTGGTTGGTTTTTAATTCTCATTGTTTTCTTTGTTATGAGCTTAATTGGCTTGAGCCTTTTGTGGATTATTTCATATTGCTAAGCATCTGGCAAAGAAATGTACAAATAAAAACTTAATTCCATCCTCCACTAGTTTCACTATGTTAACTCAAGACAACACTAGTATTTAGACAGATGTTGGTGGCAGCCATATTAGCTCCAATCTCTCTACAGGGAAGCAGGAGAAAGCAGAGATCTTAGGATATATGCTTGTTCGCCTAGTTTCACACTTTGAAATACTGGACAAATGCTGATTTATTCATGGCCAGATGTTTTCCTACCTGATTCGGCAGTTTCCTACTTCAGTAGGCATGTAATATGGAAGTAGCCAATTTTACACACCAAGGAGAGAAAAAACAATATTTATAGTTTGGAAATAAAACAATCGTTAGGAATCAAGACTGAAAGGATCACAAAGTCCTTCATAGGGAGTATATTTCTGATAGATCCACAGCATAGGGTTAAAGAGTTAAAAGTATGGTTTGAACAAAGACTTGTATTGACTATGTTTAGATAGTAAACAAATTTTAAAAGACTGGACTTATAATAAATTACCTGGGGGTCTCATTCTTGTCACTTCTGCTTGTGGGAGTCTTGAACAAGAAGACAATGGTAGCATAAAGTGAGCAGTTTTTTAATTTGTTCTAACTTACGTTTTAAGTTATTTTAAAATAAATACAAGGAAATGCTAAACATGTCTCTTCAAGGAGAAATGGTTTCCCAGTAGCTTACTTTTGAACACTTATTTTTTGAAATTGAAATATAATTATATTTTCTTTCATTGAAACCTTTTTTCCCTCAACTCCTCCTGTGTACCTCCCACCTACTTGCTCTATATCTTAAATTCATATTTCTTTAACCAGAAACTTATTTTTAAAGCTACTTAATACTAAAGGAAAACCAGGCACACTCATAGGTATAACCACACGAACCTATTAAAGTCTATTCTTAACTAACAAGTCTTATATTGTTTTATCAGTTTGTGTATCCAGTGACCTAAATAAGTCACATTTTTTATAGGTAGTATGATAAGACTCTAAAAAAAAAAGTGTGTAAAAAATGATAAATTCAGGGATGGAGCGATGGATCAGCAGTTAAGAGTATTGACTGTTTTTCCAGGGTTCCTGAGTTCAATTCTCAGCCACCACATGGTGGCTTACAACCACCTGTAATGGGATCCGATGTCCTATTTTGATGTGTCTGAAGAAAAAAACAGTGTACTTACAAACATTAAATAAATAAATAAATATATAAATACTGATAAATTCAGTAGTCTATATGAGAAGTCTACTCAAGGAACTAGAGAGATGTTAAATGTACCTCCTACTCTTTCAGAAGACCAGTGCTCTGTTTCTATCACCCACTCAACAGCTCACAACCATTCACAACTCAGGTATCAGGGGATCTGGTGACTTCTTTTGGCCTCTGCATTTTATTTTGATGACTGTGTCATCATAATTACTTTTTCAAATGAACAAAGCACACATGATTCTCCAACTTGGGTTATCTTCTTAAATGTTAAATTTCCTTACTGTTATTATTAATATGTTTATTAAAAATATTTATAGATACAAACTTGTTTAAAATAAAATATTCCTGTGTTTCTGTGTGCATTCTGCTTGTGTTTATATGGTTGACTCTCCCTCTGTGTGTTTATGTGTGTGTGTATGTGTGTGTGTGTGTGTGTGTGTGTGTGTGTGTGTGTGTGTGTGAGAGAGAGAGAGAGAGAGAGAGAGAGAGAGCATGTTTAAAGTCAAATATTAGAAAATAAACTTGCAATCAGTAGACTAGAACCTACCAAGACTAATATATATTAAATTCTCTTTGCCTGTCATGTCCATTCACATAATTTTCTTTCTAAAATCAAGCCCTCTTACAAACTCCATCCTTTCTCCTGGAACTCTTGTTGCTTTTTGTATTTAAAGTCATATATTCTATATAGGCAAGGTTACAAGATATAATCATAACTAATGTCCTTTCTGTTTTAACTGAAACTTCTTTTTAAGAGTTCCTCTTATGCCTATCATTTTACAATGAAACATATCCAGATTGATATGTTACTTATTGTGGAAGCCTGCCAGATAAGTGATGCCCAAAAATTCATTTCAGGCATAGACAGCTACGGTTATCTTACAATAAATCACAATACTAATATTCTTAGCTTTAAAAAAATGGTAGTAACTCACAGTGAATATAATTTTTTCTTTTGAAAAATTTGATTTATAGATTTAATGTGTAAATGTGTAATATGCTTGTTGTCAAACATAATGAACTGAATTCTATCCTTGCATCTGTGTTTTGTGCATTGGGGACCAATTGTGGTGATTTCTCACCCTGTTTTCTCTCTCAGGGTATCTAGATACCACTGAACACCAGGCTGAAAGGATGAAGTAGAGTCCAGAATAGGTGGTGTTAGCAGGATCTGGCTCTGACTGGGAGTGAGTGTAGGGGAGAGAGGGCCTTTTTTAGAGGATTTTAGTGTTACAACTTTTAATGAAATATCTCTCTTAGACAATTGTCAATAAAATAGCTGGTATGCATACATTTTATTCAGAATGAGCAAAGCCTTAATATGAACCATGGCGAAGAAGCAGTTTTCAGAGTAAATGTAAAATCATTGGCTAGAGTTTAAAGTACTATGTATGCTTCATTTGTATGGAGAGCATGCCAGAAACCCTGGTACTTGCTGAGCAGGTTCTCGTTGGGAAAGAGGAAATTGAACATGTTGGTTTTCCAAGGGCTATGTGACCTTCCTCAGGTCAAGGACTGGGGGATGGCCTCCACAGACAAGATCAGAAAAGAGGAAACTTTACTGGAAAAAAAAGGAGTTCTCCACTTTGCTCTGAGCTCAGAGGAGTTATCTGGACATGATTCCCCAGAGGAGCCATATGGTGGTAGAGAGAAGCAGTTCTTCAAAGTTTTCTTCTGACCTGCATAACCACTGGGTCACATTATCCCCACTCATCCTCACAAAAATATAAAGAAATGTAAAACATTTTCATTGCTGTCTGTCATCATGAGGGTAATAGCTGTTGTGACTTTCACCATTGTCTTAAAATAGATAAAAGAATAATGTATGTTGTCAACAACAAAACTTAAATTAATGTGGGATGGCAAATGGGAAGGATTAAGTGCCTATTTAGGAAGAAATTTCAAGTGTATAATGAATGTTTTAGTGGGAAATGATATACAATTAACTATCAAACTACAGTAATAGAAATATGTTGAGGTAGTTTGTCATAAATCGAGGTTTGCAAAGATAGAAATTTGCTGCATAAACTTCAGAAGAAAACCAAAGGAAAAAAATGATATATCAGAATTTGAATTACACCTACCATCTTAAGTACCTGACCTAACCAAATCATTATTTTACTTAATGGGGAAGTCTTCCAGATAATAATGATCAGAAACTCATCTTCAGAAATAGCTATGGTCACCATACATAAATAAAAATATTAATATTCTTAACTTTGAAAGAGATGGTGTTAATTCACAGAGATAAGTCAACCTAAAGGCTCCTCTTTTCTCATCATTTTTCTGTCATATTTCTGCAACATTTATTGCTACATGTGCTACAAGACATGACCTTAAAATGAAATCTCACTAATAAGGTAAAATACACTCATACTTCAGGTTTACATTTCATTTAGTACACACTTAGTGTTTCACATTATTTTAGAGGAGATATATGAAATGGTTTTGCTGTATACATATTGTATGCTTAGCACATGACACATGTTTTATTATCATATTAGTGTAAGAGATAGCTGTCAGAGGAAAGTGTTAGTAGTACTTTGTATAGTAATCAATTACTTTTATCCAATTTCCTTTAAGTGTATTCATAGAAATGATTTCTAGTAAAATACAGAGGCAATAAATTATGACATGAAATAAATCTGAATAGCTATGATGGTTGTGAGAAATGCTTAATAAGCTACATGAAAGGAGTTAGGTCACATATAAACATTTTTGTACCTTGTGTATGTCAACATGTAACCCACATGGTCTTCATGACCCATAACAGTACTGTGTTGTGACTGCCTATTTCACAGTGAAAAGTTTATAATGTGCAGAAAGATAAAAAATCAATTTGATAGTCGCTTCAGCAAATGAACACTGGGAAATCTTTAATCCCAGGGAACCCCTAAAAAAATGACATAGTTTAGTTACATAGTGAAAATGAAAATTGTGTATCTGTAATTTTTCTTTATTCTAGGGACATTGTACAAAACATAGTACAAATGATATTGGTAAGAAAGAAAGAAAGAAAGAAAGAAAGAAAGAAAGAAAGAAAGAAAGAAAGAAAGAAAGGAAGGAAGAAAGAAAGAAAGAAAGAAAGGAAGGAAGGAAGGAAATGTAAAGAAAAGAAAAAGAAAAATTTAGTGATAAAGTGACTCCTAATGACATTCAGCTGTTCTCATAGATCAACACCTTATTAAGCCAGCATCAGATAAGCTTCCTCCTACACCAAATGAAAACAAATATAGAGAGCCATAGCCAGACATTATGCAGATAGAGGGAATTTGGAACGTGCAAAAATAGGATATGCCTATCAAACACATCCTTCTAGAGCACAGGGAAGCCAAAGGAAGAGGAGAAAAAGGATGTAAGTCCAAAGGGGATAAATGACACCAAGAAAACAGAGCCCATAAGTCAATACGAGCTAGGCTTGTATAAAAGCACAGAAACACAATCAGCATGCACAGGTCTGCACCAGATCCTGTATGATTATATTATGGATTCCTGCTTAGCGGTTTTATGGAATTTCTGAGGGTGCCAGCATATGGGTATCTGACTCTTGTGTCATCTCTTGGACTCTTTGTCTTCTATTAGTCTGTCTTGTTCAATCTCAATGTGATTTTTGTTTTTTTCTCATTGTATTTTTGTCATATCCAAAAGAGGAATGAATGGATGAGTGAATTAATGAATGAACAAACAAATGAATAAATGAATAAAAATGAGCCTATCCATTAGGGCAAAGGTTAACAACAGAATAGTCATTTATACCTTCTGGGAGAGCGAATTTACTTCAATGTAATGATACTGTATATCAGGCATTCCTGGGCAGATCTCATGTTCAGGAGTATATAATCAACAAACAATTGACTTCCCAATCTTTGTGTGCTTTTATTTGGGTTACAGTTTGCTGTTTTATTCCTTTTGGGGCAAAATATTCTAATATTCTTGGTCTTGAGTGTTTTCTTGTACTGGGTTTTGGGTTGCTTTTTTGAGAAAGAATATAAAGTTGAATGGTTAGAAAGGAACAGGAGATCTGAAATGAATTGGGAGAGCAGAAGAATGGGATAAAATGTATTTAAATGTAAATATTGTTTTAAATAATAAAAATATAAAATATTAATAAAAACAAAATAAGTAACATATCAAATTGTGTGTATCCAACACTCATGTTTAAGTTTTATAATCATAGTGTGGTAAAATATTCAATAACTTTCCTCCAGGTATCACTTCAAGACAAAGCAATGGTTAAATTTATTAATGAAAAAGATTTGCAGATTCCACTTTTTTTCTTTCCACACAAAGAATAAAATAATTCTTCCAGAAGCCTGAAATAAACATTTTTTCTGTAATTATGACTTAAAAATCATATGACAAATAATGTACTTTGTTTCAAAAAGTTAGTTGAGACTTTACATGTGTGTGTATGTATATGTATGTATGTATACAAATGTATGTATGTATGTATATTTGTATGTATGTATATGTGTATATATGTCTGTATGTCTGTATATGTATGAAGAAACAATAATTCTTTCCAGTGTTCTGATCTCTTAAGTAAATTCTAGGATTTTGAACAATACAAGAAAATGTCCAAACTTCCATGAAAATGGAATTTGGTGATGTGTGTAGAGATAGTAATCAAATCCTTTCTAGGTTGCATTCTTAAACATCAGATTTCCTTGGGTCAGTCTCTGCTGGTGTCTCTGGTGTTTTATCAGTGTGGAGTAATTGTTGTGTCTACATCCGTGTATCTCCTAATGTTTACAGCACTCTGGAATCTATTGACTGGCCAGCTATGGACTCAGTCATTGTGGTTTCTGACATTACAGAGTACATCCCTATAGCTATCGTATATTTTAAAGTTTACTAATTTTTCTTTTGATGTCTAAAGTAGTATGTTCTCAGAAGAAAATATCTTATTGGCATCATGAGCAGCAGTGGTATGTGGAGCAGAGACACAGCAATGTTTGGTAGCATTAAAAACTCCTCTATTTCTTTCCGGTCCAGTCAGTGGAATATCTGGCATAGATAGATATCTAAAATTCAGTAAGGCATATCAGTCACCGAGTTAAGGGACCACCACTCAGCAGTGTAGAATCTTGTATACTATAACCTCCTGAAATGCCTTCTCTTAGGAATGAGGAACTATTAAGACCCGTTTGCCTCTACTTGAGTAGAATAAAAGGAAAATATCTGTTTTAGAAAACAGAAATGAAGCAACTTTTTGCCTTTAGTAATAGATACATGATCTACCTCACATCTAAAGTTATGTGTCGTCTTAAGTTATACTCAAGAGAGAGGAGGAAAACTTATCTCTTCAACGAAGTGATGTACTATGTTCCTTCCCAGAAGATCTTCCACCCACCCATTGCCATTCCCTGGTCATGCATTCTCTTACAGAGCCCAAGCCCTGCAGCAATAAAAAAATGTCAGCTACTCTGAATTATTCTTAAAATAAATAAAAGCATAACTCTTCCTTTTCTTATTCTCTTTTCTAAACATGTTTTCCTTACCAATATGAGCTTTTTCACTCTTTCTGTACAGCTGGTCCATCTACCCAATTTGCCATGTACCTATTTTGTATGGTATGTGGTAGCTTGCTTGGTAAATCCCTATGCCTACCTTAAAAAAAAAAAAAAAAACGTGGATTTCTTCCTCAAATCCTTCTTTCTCTTCTGAGCAGCTATCAAATTGTGCAATTTGCCTCTCCTGGTTTTTTGTTTACTTTGTTTATTTTAATCAGATTAAATTGTACTTGAGCTGTCTTCTCAGTCCTTTCTTTAGGAGTTTTATTTTATTTTTTTATTAGATATTTTCTTTATTTACAGTTCAAATGTTCTATCCTTTCCTGGTTTCCACTCTAAAAAAAACCCTATTTCCTCCTCACTCTTACTGGTCACCAACCCACCCTCACCTGCTTCCCGGCCCTGGCATTCCCCTACACTAGGGCGTAGAGCCATCACAGGACCAAGGGCCTCTCCTCCCATTGATGACTGACTAGGTCATCCTCTGCTACATATGCAACTGGAACTATGAGTTCCACCATCTGTACTCTTTGGTTGGTGATTTAGTCCCTGGAGCTCATATTGTTGTTCCTCCTGCGGTGCTGCAAACCCTTCAGCTCCATGAGTCCTTTCTCTAGTTCCTTGATTGGGGACCCTGTGCTCAGTCCAAAGGATGGCTGTGAGCTGCCACTTCTGTATTAGTCAGGGCACTGGCAGTGCCTCTCAGAAGACAGATATATCAGGCTCCTGTCAGGCAGAACTTGCTAGCATCCAAAATAGTGTCTCGGTTTGGTGATTGTATATGAGAAGGATCCCCAGGTGTGGCAGTCTCTGGAGTGTCCTTCCTTCATTTTCAGCTCCATAGTTTGTCTCTGCAACTCCTTCCATTGGTATTTTGTTCCCCCTTCTAAGAAGGAACGAAGTATCCACACTTTCGTCTTCCTTATTCTTGATTTTCTTGTGGTTTGTGGACTGTATCTTAAGTATTCCGAGCTTCTGGGCTAATGTACACTTATCAATAAGTGCATACCATGTGTGTTTTTTTTGTGATTGGGTTACCTCACTCAGGATGATATTCTCCAGATCCATTCATTTACCTAAGAATTTCATGAAGTCATTGTTTTTAATAGCTGAGAAGTACTCCATTGTGTAAATGTACCACATTTTCTGTATCTATTCCTCTGTTGAGGGACATCTGGGTTGTTTCCAGCTTCTGGCTATTATAAATAAGGCTGCTATGAACATAGTGGAGCATGTGTCCTTACTTTATGTTGGAGCATCTTCTGAGTATACACCCAAGAGGGGTATAGCTGGGTTCTCAGGTAGTACTATGTCCAATTTTCTGAGGAAACTCCAAACTGATTTCCAGAGTCATTGTACCAGCTTGAAATCGCACCAGCAATGAAGGGGTGTTCCTCTTTTTCTACAACTTTGCCAGTATCTGCTGTCACCTGGGTTTTTAATCCTAGCCATTGTGACTGGTATGAGTGGAATCTCAGGGTTGTTTTGATTTGCATTTCCCTGATGACTAAGGATGTTAGGTGCTTCTCAGCCATTTGGCATTCCTCAGTTGAGAATTCTTTGTTTAGCTCTATACTCCACTTTTTAATAGGGTTATTTGGTTCTCTAGAGTCTAACTTTTTGAGTTTTTTTTTTGTATACATTGGATATAAGCCCTCTAATGGATGTAGGATTAGCAAAGATTGTTTTCCAATCTGTTGGTTGTCGTTTTGTCCTACTGACAGTGTCCTTTGCCTTACAGAAGCTTTGTAACTTTCTGAGTTTCCATTTGTCAATTCTTGATCTTAGAGCATAGACTTTTGGTATTCTGATCAGGAAAATTTCCCCTGTGCCCATGTGCTCCAGGCTCTTCCCCACTTTCTTTTCTATTAGCTTCAGTGTATCTAGTTTTATGTGGAGGTCCTTGATCCACTTGGAATTGAGCTTTGTACAAGGAGATAAGAATGGATAGATTTGCATTTCACCACAGGCTAACCACCAGTTGAACAGAGTAAAGACTCTAACCTCCCCATAGCAATTCTGCAGTGCTGCCTGAAGCAACCTGAGAAGTTCTTCAGAGAAAGCTTTTACAGAGATGAAGCCTGAATTCTGAACTCTTCTCCAGAAAAGAATTTCAGAACAAGCCATTCTAAAGCAGAGGTGGGATTTATTAGGATATGATTTCCACATAGACTTAGGTAAGAGATTAATAGAAAGAGAGTTACACAG
>JADRCD010208188.1:15782-29286 GCA_019843815.1 Montemys delectorum | reverse complement strand
GCTGCACTACCCCTCCACACTGAACGACCCCAAAGCTCATTCTCTCTCTCTTTCTCGTCCTTTAAAAACCGGACAGAATCAGAGTATGCACAATAAAGAAGAGTCACACCACAGCTGAGCTCACCCAGTAGGTGACTAACTCAAAGACTGGCAAGCACAGACAAGATATAGCCAGGCCCGCTGTGCTGGCAGCTAGCTGGTTTTTTGAGTCCACCACATTCAGCGTGTGCCCGCAGCCAAGAATTTCTTTGGTACTTACTTGTTCTCCAATTTGGGACTGTCTGTTTCTCAACTGACCAAAAGGTAGTGAAGGAGCTGTGCTTGGCTGCAAGCAACTCCTGTGAGCAAACAGCACCCCGACCCTCCTGTCTGTCTCCCCAAGCAGTATAAGCTTGTCCTTACAAAGGACAGGTTACTTCAATAAACACTTCTGTGAGTTTTTACTGTTTGACAGCTTACAAAATTTGCACAATTGGCGAACAGACTTTAGAATAGTGTTAGAAAGTAATGGCTGGTGAGATTTCCCAAAGGAAAAATATTAGTACAAAGTGGCAGTAAGATGAACAGGTGTCAAGTGAAAAGCAGTTAGTTAACTTTTAATGTGGAGCGTTCCCAGGATTTGAACCTGTTAGCTATGCCATGTTCAACCTAGGAAACTGGGTTTGGAATTGTGGAGGGTACTTTTACATGGGGCATCTTGTAAAAGCAAGGTAGTTGGCCTTCACAGTGGCCAGTCTTCCGGGAATAAATAAGCCTCATAAGTGACTGGGTTTAACATGAGCACCAGTGGTAGGTACATCCTATGGAAAACATGCTGGAAACCTACAGGTGGGGAGAGCAGTAACACATGGCCCGGCTGGGGAAAGAGGCTCGGCCTTTTCGCCTCTAAGAGCTTTCCGTAATAGTTGGAACGAGTTTCCAAGATGGTTCCACATCTTCAGACCATCCAGGTTTCTGACAGGAAATCTCAAAACCACAACGTCCTCGCTTCAGCTACAATACTGGTCTCCAAAGTCAAGTCTACAACTCGTTCTCCATAGAAATGAAAAAGCTCCTTTAGCTTTAGATCTGGTAAACAGTCCAACGTGAAGTTGCCATGCCGCTTTATGGCGCAGAAGCACTTCTGTTATGCAGATAACTAAGGCGACCACCTGCACCCAACTGCATGCCCCCTTTCAACACCAGGAGGATGGGGCCAATTAGCGCAGCTCACGAAGGGCGGCGCCGATTGAGAGAGAAGGGCCCGGTAGGCCTGGCCGCGACCCGCCGTCGGCCAGAGCAGGTGCAGACTTGACACCCCCGGGCTTCCCTTCCTGTCTTTTTGTTTTTTCGAGACAGGGTTTCTCTGTGTAGCCCTCGCTGTCCTGGAACTCACGCTGTAGACCAGGCTGGCCTCGAACTCAGAAATCTGCCTGCCTCTGCCTCCCAAGTGCTGGAATTAAAGGCGTGCGCCACCACTGCCCGGCATCCCTTCGCGTCTTAAGGGCGCCCTGCACCCGGTTCCCATTAGACAGGGACGCGAGGCTCCGGCTCCCTCCTCGCCACGAGCAGAAATCCCTCCCTGCACGATTCCCGATCGGCGCAAACCGCCTCAACTGCAGTCTGCCCGCCCCGCTCGGAAGGGCCACAAGTGTGCACATGCGCCCTGGGTCTTTCGGGGAGCGGGCGAGACCGACCCCATTTCCGCCCCGCCTCCCAGCACTCCCTGCGCCCCCCGAGGTGCTGGGTCGCGCGCCGCCGCACATGCGCCTTGAACCCCTCGCGGCGCCCGAGGCGCCCGGGCGGCTTCCGCGCCCCCACCCCCTGGGTCGCGGACCGAGTCTCGCGGCACATGCGCCCTGGAACCCTCAGGGGGTGCGCTGGTGCCGCCGAGCGCGCTGTGGCCGCGCTCTCCCGGCACGGTGGGGTGCGCTGCGCTCTGACCCTAACAGAACACCACGCGGAAAATGGCGCCTTAAAGTGCCCGCGCCCACCTTGCCGAAGTGCGCGGCCCAGTGCACGGGCGTCCAGCCGTAGAAGGAGTCCTCGGCGGCCAGGTGAGCGCGCGGCGTGTGTGGCAGCAGCGAACAGAGCGCGACCAGGTCCCCGTCGCGGCAGGCGCGGTGCAGCGGGAAGCGGAGCGACAGCAGCTCCTCGCTGGAGAAGCCTGCCTCCACGCCCGCCCCCGCCGACATGATGGGTCGCTGGGAAGCGCGCGACTGATCGCCCAGAGGGATGTGCCGGCGAAGGCCTGCGAGTCTGCCGCCACTCGAACACAAAGGACAGGCGAGCTGCTGCCGCGTCCCACCCGCATCCGAGCGCGGCGAGCACTGAGGGCGGGACCTGGGCGCCGGGGAGGAGCCTGCGCCTCGACAGGGCGGGGCCTGGCCGGCCGCTGCCTCCGACGGCTGCTGCCCGGGCTGACGCCGGAATGGGGCGTGGCCTGCGCCTGGACAGGGCGGGGCCTGACCGCTGCCTCCGGCGGGTGGTGCTGAAGCTGGCGCCGGGATGGGGCGTGGCCTGGCTCCGGAGGGGCGGGGCCTTCTCAGGGTCTGAACAAGAATGCGGCCGCCTTTGGCTGCTGGTGTAGAAGTTAGGGCTGGGAGGTGATCACGGCTTGAGGAAGCCGCTCCCGACGCCGACGCTGGAGGTGTAGGGGTGGAGGGTGGGCCTGCACGTTAGCGTGATCCGAGGGGCGAGGACTTGCCTTTGACTGAGGCCTGAGGCGACCTCGCCTGAGACCTCGCGTGGAGCCTGCTGCCTAGGACCCTGGAAGTAAACCTAACTGAAGATCTTGCCTGGGGCAAGGCCAAGGCCCAGACCCGGCCTCTCTGTGATTGGCAGCTGACAGCCACGCCTTAGAGTGAGGCGGGGCTCCGGTCGATTCCCGGGGCGTCTGGGCGTGTCCTCGCGCTGGAGGGTGTGGCCTGGAGCGATTGGAGCTGGGCCGGTTCCTGCTGAGGACGGTGCCCGAGGCGCAACTTCTAAATAAAGCTGTTGCTCTGCCAGACGCACTCCGGAGTGGGGACTCAGGACTCTGGCAGTCGGCCCTGGCCTGCTTCTGCGGTTGCCTGAGTTCCTCCAATTAGTGTTTATTGGGCGCCTGCGGAGCACAGCTCCTCATTAAAAACCCGAAAACAACGGTGCAGCTAGTTACATCGCTAGGCCTTAATTGGGGGATGGATGCCCTGAGACCAAGCCAAAGAGGATGGAGAGGCCCTGGCGCCTGTAACTGTAAAACATGTGTCATGTGAGCAGGCTGGGCACATAATGAAAGAAATTTTATTATCGAGAAAAATTGACTACTAAATTCTCTTTCCAATGGTACAGTGCTATGGTTGTAAAAATAGTTTTCCTTAAAATTTGAAAATCATACTGAACCATTAAGGAGTGGACACTATTCATGGAAACTTAGTGAAGTTTTTTTTTTTCCTTTTGCCATATATATTTGTTCTGTGTGTATATTTATCCTTGAGGAAGCTACATCGTAGAGATTAAAATTACTATATTGTAGAAACGGGCCTGGAACTCGTCCTCCTCCTGCTTCAGCCTCCCAGCTGCTGGGATTATAAATATGCCACCAGGCCACATACCTTCCATTGCAACATTAAGTACTATAAAGCAAGTAATTAGAACCCAGACAGTTGATAAAGGGAAATTGTTAACCAGGGTGAGTACACTGCACAGCCATCCATCCAAACAACAAACACCCCTTGTGAAGGTGAGATTGAGAAACGTTCCAGTCTACGTAGAAAAGTGTGATGTTTCAATTCACTGAGCAATAGCGACTCAGTGGCTAGTGCGTGGGAACTGTGAGATGTAATCTGTCTGTCTCAAGTTCATAAGCGGTGAGGCAAGAACACATTTTAATAGTTCTGATATTAGTTAGATGCTTGCACTAAATGGTAGCCTCTTGGGTTTCAAGCCTTGTTCATAGAGAAGTTGGCTTTGTTTTCCATGCATTGACCTGAATCTGAGTGCATCCCCTTCAGCTCCAGCTCTGGAAAATGACAAGTATACCGTATCAACTTTTCCAACAAGGGAGAGGCACTTTCCCGTCTTCTGGGGACTGTGAGCCTGAGGCCAATTCTTAAGGGAACTCCCTTGGATGTAGAATCAGGTATGGACCATGTGACCAACCCATGTTAGTTTGCTTTAAAAATGTTCTTGGTATTTACTTTAGTGTTTGTGTGCAGTGTGGCTCATGTGGATGTCTGAGGATAGGTTTTGGGAACTTTTTTCTCCTTCTGCCACTTGGGTTTGTGGGATTGAGTTCAGCTCATCAGCCTTGGCAGCAAGCTCCTGTTCTTGCTGAACCATCTCACTGGCTCTTGGTTTGCTTTTTCACCATGGAGTTTATTTTGCATACAGTGTCAAGGTCTAGCAAAATAAAATGTAATGTTAGGATTCTTAGAATGCATCTTTCCTCAAGACCACTTTTTAGTTTGTACAATTACTTACACAATATGCATATTTCTATAGCAGTGCATAGACTGATGTGTGACCTAATGAATGGGTCCCCAGTGTCTGCTCATGGGATTTGTGGATTGGGTGTATCAAGTGCCAGTGTTCCAATCAGTGGGTAAGCCACATTTTGCTTAGTTACTATTATTTTTGTTTTGTTTTCTTGAGGGTCTGTGTAGTCCAGGCTAGCCTGGAACTCACCATCCTCCTCCTCCCCCTCCTCCTCCTCCTCCTCCTCTTCCTCATCCTCCTCCTCCAAGTCCTCAGCTTTCCATCTGCTGGGATTGTGGGTATGTACCAACTATGCCACATTTTGTTCAATTATTGTAAAAGAAAATACAAATAAATACCCTGCCTTTAAAACTGGAATTGTTTTTCCAACTAAATATGGTGTCATGAAAGGAGTCATTAGTGGGCTGAGATGCCAAAGCTTTTGCGTTCAGACTCCATTTTAGAGAACCTGACCTAAGTTTGAAGTCAGGTAAACTAACAGGCTGGTACCTAGCATTAGTTTCCAAGTTGCCCCCCAACAAAACCTGAGCCTAGCTCCAGTCTCTAGGTTAATCCTCAACAAGACCAGAGTTTCCAGGTTATTCCCCCAACGAACGTGCACCACAGGTTACAAGCCCATTCCCTGCCTAAAGACCACCAGTGCAGCGGGGAGCAGAAATTAAGTTTATGGTATGACTCCCGTCACCGGCCAACTATGTTAGAGGCCACAGGAGCTTTCTAATTAGATGCTTGCACACGTACTCCCTGCCTGCTACTTAACCATAAAGCCTTGCCCCGTAGACATTCTGGGGTCCCCCACCACCAAAATCAAAATCGTTCTGTGTGACAGTGGTGTGATGGGTGCGGGGTGGGGGGTGGGGGGACAAGAGCAGACCAGTCGAAGACATTTTAAATGACTGTGCGGCTGTGATACTGAAGTCCACCTGACCTGACCGTCATCTTATCCCTCAGCTGCTTCTCAGGGCACGGCACTCTTCCTAGGTTACAGCACCTGGTGTGCCTACAGCCATCCCCTGCCACCCCCACCACCCCCACCACCTACCTCTGTGCCTGCTAGAGTTCAAGTGTCTCTGTGTTAAAGGCTTGGTCCCAAAGTGGAACTGCTACAGGGGCAAAGAGACCTAGTAGGAAGGACTCTAGGTAATAGGGGTTGGGTGGGGTTCTCCTGCAAAGGGAACTGTGGAACCTGCCCCTCAGCATGGCATGCTCTGCCACACATGCCTGCCATGAACTGCTGCGTGGGACCCGGAACTACAGGGCCACCAGATCAGGAACTGGAATCTCCAAAACCATGAGCTAGAATAACCTTTCATGTTGTTCATGCCTCAGGTATTTCAATATAGTACCATACAACTGACTTAACACAATGCCCTCCACCTTCCCCAACAATGACCTCTGTTCTCATCCATGTGACAAATGGAGTCTGATTTTGTGTCCGAGTAAAACATCCC
Source organism: Montemys delectorum (assembly GCA_019843815.1). NCBI lineage: Eukaryota > Metazoa > Chordata > Mammalia > Rodentia > Muridae > Montemys > Montemys delectorum. The sequence continues at coordinate 23,380 of JADRCD010208188.1, read as the reverse complement.
TCATTTCAATATTTGTGCTCAGCACTTTTTTTTTAAACAAGGTGCTTGTAAGACACTGATAGGTAAATTCTGTAACTTTTGTTTGTTTGAGATAGAGTCTCTCTACTTAGAGCAGCAACTTGCTATGTAAACCTCAACTCACATAGATCCTCTTGCCTCTGCCTTCCACGTGAGCAAGGCATGCATCACCATGTCCAGAGGTTCAAGACTATTGGTGTTCTCTTTAATCAAGATCTTTGGCCACCCTCTTTCTGAAAATGGGCTACCAACTGATTTGAATCTCAGTTTTCAGTTTTGCTGAGTGAGGATCATGCATGAGGTGGGGTAGGGAGCTGTTGGGGATCAGGGACAGAGAAATGGAGTGAGCGGGGCTTGAAGGGTTAACAGAATTTCTACTCCAAAACAGACATGGGCAGCCAGAAAGACCAAAGTCTACCTCCGCTTTCAAAGGCACAGGGTGGCATGTGACAGCTTTCTAATAATCAGCAAGGGTCTGCGAAAACTGGGCTGGGGATGTGGTTCAGTTGGTAGAGTATTTGCTTAGAATACAAGAATCCTAGCATTCCATCTGAAGTATACCACATAAAACCATCATCCCAGGATTTGGGAAGTCCAGTGAGGGTCAGGAGTTCAAGGTCATCCTCAGCAACATAGCAAATCTCGGGTAAGTCTTAGTGACATGAAACTGTTCTGGAGGCTGAGACAGAGGTAGTGACAGGCAGATTACTGCTGGGGTGCAAAGGATGACCCCACACCCCTCCCTTGTCTTCTGTGGTTGGCCTACTGTCCTTCATGGTTGACAATAGCTCCCCATCCTTAGAGCCAAGCCCCAGGCCTCATGGGGTGCCCCATATCTTTGTCCCCACATCTCTCTTAACCAGCACAATAAAACATCTTATAATTCCACCTTGGTCCACTTAATCTAGAATATAATCTGGTTTCTGCCTTCCTCTCTATCCCTCCCTCCCTTGAGACACAGGTTCTGGTGATCGGCAGCCACTAAAAGATGGTTGGCTCAGCAGCACCTGCCACCTGGCACTCTACATTGACTGACCCTTGCCAGTTGTGCCGGGGAAATGTTAGTGATCCCTCCCCCCCCCAAAAAAAAAAAAACAGACAGGAGCCGATCTGATGCAACTCACAGGGGTCTTTATTCTATTCAAGCTAGCTTGAGCCCCCAGACTGTGCCTGCCCAGGCAGAGGATGTTGCCTGGCCACCTGCTGACCAGCCCTTGTACCTGAAGTTACTGAAGTGATTTGACACTTTCTGACCTGAACTGAAAGTACTACAAAAGAACACCAAGAGAAGCTAATGAAATTCCAGAACTTGGGATAGGACTTCAAGGCTAGCCTCTGCTACATGAGACCCCACATTTAAGAGGAGAAACATGGGGCTGGAGAGATGGCTTAGTGGTTAAGAGCACTGACTGCTCTTCCAGAGGTCTTGAGTTCAATTTCCAGCAACCACATGGTGGCTCACAACCATCTGTAATGGGATCTGATGCCCTCTTCTGGTGTGTCTGAAGACAGTGACAGTGTACTCACATATATAAAATAAAGAAAATTTTTTTAAAAAAGGAGAAATATGTACAAACAGCATTTAACTTACTAGGACTCTTCATTTCAAAGAAGATCATCTTAGCCGCCTCAGTGAGTCAACATGGCTGTTATCTGCACAGAGGATAAGCACCAAGCCATTGAATGCTAATGTCATGATATGGTCTCTACAGTGAGCAGTGTAGACCCTTCCACTCACTCATCTTCCTGGTTATTTTAAGCTTGAAAGCAATCTCATTGGGGCCCCAGGGAGGCTCCTTAAGTGGAACAGAGGCAATAGAAAACAACAGCTCTAGTGGCCGTTCCCTTGGGGGCTCTCTTCTGGGGCAGTTCATCTCTCTGTGGGCCTTTCCCTCTTGATTGGGAAAGCTGGGATAGTGAGTATGAAGTGTGTGCTGGAGAGAGTTCCCAGCCTCTCTGGTTTATTTTCCTTACTCAAGAGTCATCGCCAAGGTCAATTGAGACTAGCTGCTGATCATAGACACACCTCAGTCACCAGTGTTTTCTTCTGTGGTCTTACACTTGCTTATTGTTTCTTCTTTTTTTTCCTTGAAGGCTGAATATAAAAGTGGAGGTCTCTGGGGCTTTCTGTTTTCAGAGTCTGCTCACTTGGGGGTGCATGTCAGCTCCTGAGTATGTCCCTGGTACGTCTCAGTTCCTCTTCTCTGTTCCTTGGCCTGGTGGCCCTGAGAGATCAAGATCATCACTGCTGAATCCTGTATTTAACCTCACAGCTATCGATGTGGCCACACCATCACCTCTGCTGGGGACGTACTCCTCTATCCCTTCATCCAAGAGGTGAGACAGCTCTGCCCTTCTAGCCCTTCATCCAAGAGGTGAGACAGCTCTGCCCCGACCTTTTCTGTTGTTGGTTTTATTTGTTTTGACAACTTGGCACAACCTAGAGTTATCATCAAAGAGGAACGTCAATTGAGAAAATGTCTCGAAGAAATCACCTGTAGACAGTCTGTTGGCGAGTCATTGTCTTGACTATTGATTGATGTGGGTGGGCCCAGCCTCCTGGGGACAGTGCCATCCTTAAGCAGGTGTTCCTCAGTTGTTTAAGCAAGCAGGCTAAGCAAGTCATGTGGAGCAAGCCACTAAGCAACATTCCTCCCTGACTTCTGCCTAAGTTCCTGCGTCCACGGTTCTGCATTGAGTTCCCAAGTTCTCTCAGTGATGGACTATGACTTTCAAGTTGTAAGCTGAAATAACCTTTTCCTCCCAGAGTTTCTGTGTAGCCCTGGCTGTCCTGGAACTCACTCTGTAGACCAGGCTGGCCTTAAACTCAGAAATTTGCCTATCTCTGCCTCCCAAGTGCAGGGATTAAAGGCGTGCGCCACTGCCGCCCAGCCTAAAACTTAGGGAATTTTTGTCTGTGTTTTTGTTAGTTTTTTTGTTTTGTTTTGTTTTGTTTTTGTTTTTTGTTTTTTGTTTTTTGAAACAGGGTTTTTCTGGATCACCCTGGCTATCCTGAAACTCACTCTGTATACTAGGCTGGTCTCGAACTCAGAAATCCACCTGCCTCTGCCTCTCAAGTGCTGGGACTAAAGGTGTGTGCCACCACCACCCGGCCCTGAGTTGCTTTTTTTCATGGGGCTTTATCACAGCAGCAAACCCTAACTAAGACAAACCCGGTCTTCTTAGTTTGTTTCATGGAGAAGAGAGTAATCTGTAATCTTGCTTAGGACCTACCTTATACAGACAGGGTTTCAGTTTACTAGCCAGGACATGTGGCTACAGGGAATAACTAGAAACCAGTGTTTTGGTCCGCATACCCAGGACTGCCCTTGGTCCTTTTGGCTGGCTACTCTTTACTCCTTCAACTCCTATCCCAGCATCCCAGGAACAGTGAGAAAGGAAACACGTAAGAGGAGGGTTCCACTGCATAACCTGCTCTAATATCTGCTGAATGGAGTATGAACTGAAATATATGAGTGGAGCAGTACCTGGTCCAAATATACTCCATTGGGGGGCAGGTTGTCAATTGTCAGGGTGGAATGACTTAGAACTTTGGTTGTGCAGGTAAACCACCATCAGATGCTGATGCGGATGTGACATGGCTCCTGCCTCTGGAACAGAGCGAGCAGGATGTAGGTCTCCACGAGTGTTGAAGCATGCTGGGTGTGACACTTGTTTGATATATATGAAGTTTCATGTTCCTCCTTCAGGAACAAAAATATTTTCCCTGCCAAGGTTAATGATTTCATGATAATTAGAAGCAACATGAGTCTGGGAGGCGAGGGTATATCTTAGCAATGGTAAATGCTGTGACCTTCAGGACAGCCCTTAAGGCTGTTGGAAAGAACTCTGAAAATGTAAGTTCAAAAATACATAATTTCTCAATGATGTAAAAATATAAGGATGCAATGTGAATTGTATAAGGAGCTTCCCAGACCTGAAAGAACAGGCAGCTGCACTATGAGCCAGCCTGTCAGAAAGATACAAAGGAAGAAGATTGAGAGACTTAGGGAGGAGCGATCACAGAGGCAAGGTCCCACCCAGCTAAGTTTATCATTTGTGCTTACAAAAGCAGGCAGATTCAAGGTCAGCCTGGGATGGAGGGAGGTTAGGCCCAGGCATGGTGGGCATGGCATCTCAGAGTGAGATCCCACCCAGCTAACTTACTGTCTGCTTACAAAGGCAGGCAGATCTCAGAATTCCTTTGCAGTGTTAAGAAAAGCTGGAAAAAAGAATGTACTTATAGTCTTTTTCTAAGAATCAGGCTGGGGTCAGGGGATGCGATTCGTGGGAACCTGGGGTGAACTATTGAACTGATATGCAAATAAAAGACTGGGCTTTGGTCTAGGAGAATGGAGCTATCGGGATAAGCTGTCTGGTGATCTTCAGAAAGCTGTCTCAAGCAGAAGACAGGCTGTCAGCTTGTATCCATGATTTGACTTCAAGTTCTTTTTGTTACTCCTGAGCACCCCTTCCTCAGAAACCCTCTCCAAGCCATGGCTGGTCCTTGGCATGCTGGGAGTGACTAGACACACTGGACTCAGTGGACTGAGCAGGACACAGTTGAAGGCACACTGGATGTGGGACATTGTGAATGAGGATTCCAGAAAAGGCAGCACTTGTGCTAGCTACCTTTGTCTACGGCTGGTGGACTGACTAAGACTTCAGTGGTTGTGGAAAGCTGGGATGCTGCAAGTTAATACCCACCTCTGTGATTGGCTTAACATCCTTGTAACTATCAGAGGAAACCCTTTTTGAATCGTGCTAGTAGATCCCCAGCTTCCACCATCCCACAAGCTGAGAATGTCATCAGATAGCACCTGAGGCCTGTAGCATAGACTTGACAGATTTGCCTTCCTACCTGACATTTCCCACCAATATATTTGAAAGTCTACTCTATTTATAACATTGTTCTGTTACTATAAAACTTAAGGAACTTCTACCACACTGAAACAGTGTTTGGTGTACCATGAATCCAACTTCCTGGGCCATGGTTTCTCATAGTTGGCGCTGGAATAAATGATCTCTTATGCCTTTTGAGGTCAGAATTCTGTTTCTGTATTGACAACACATTGAATATATTGGACCTATCCGCCTGCCTCTGCCTCCCGAGTGCTAGGATTAAAGGCAAGACCACTGCCCGGCTTGAGGTCAGAATTCTGTTTCTATATTGACAACACATTGAATATATTGGACCTATGAGACCAGACCAGAGACACACAAGACACATAAGAAGAGAGACACAGCACATTAAACTTACTTTGTCAGAGCTTACTCTAGGTGACTCATCACAGTCTCTGCCCAGGAGATGATTAGGAAACAGACTTCTAATTGGTCCTGGGTACAGCTCAGTTGAGATCTCTATGCTGCCACTTGGCAGCCATCCAGGCACCTCTGTGATTGGCTCGTTAACCTAACACCCTGCCAGCAGCTTGGCAGGATGCATTGCCCTTTCCTGCGTTTCAGCTTTCTCCACCTCATAAACGAAACTGTGTTAAGTATCACGAGTAGTCTGAATGCTATAGACACTGCTGGTTAAGATTAGAGTGGAGAAGCCCGAAATGGCTCAGCAGGCAAAGGCATAGGTCATTGAGCCTGAGGGCCCACGTCTGGTTCCCTGGACCTACATGGTAGACGGAGACTGCTCAAGCATGTTCACACACACAATAAATGTGATTTTTGAAGCTTGCAAACCTTGACACTGTAAATTCTGACAGTTTTAGGGAAGAAGTCAGACCACTGTGGGTCACAGGCTTGAGCTGTGGAGTTGCTACTGAGGTGGAAGGGGAGAACCAGGTCCAGATCTGGAGTGGATGGTGGAACAGACAGTAGGCCCAGATGGTCAAACCACCGGGCAACAGAAAGCAGGTCATTGTCACATCAGTAGCATGGATTGATCTGAGTTAGGCTCCAGGACAATTGTGGGTTCTGTGCCTGTTTTTGACACATAGACACTTGGTTTCAAATGAGAGGTCGGGAGTGATGTTGTGCCCAATCCAACCAGTGTTGGGTGCTGTCCTCTTTATAGAGAACAAGTGGGGGAGTTATACCCTTCCCTTGATCTGGTAAATCCAGGATGCTCTTGGGCCTGGTTCTTCCTGTTGGGATTTAAATACAACCATGCGCTCCTACAGTCACGACTCCCATCGATGACTTACAGAGTAGCACCCTTTCCACTCCACGGAATAACTCACTTAATTTTTTGTTTGAGTCAGGGTCTCTCTGTGTAATCCTGGCTGTCCTGGAAGTTAATACATAGACAAAGCTGGCCTAAACTTACAGAGATCCTCCTGCCTCTGCTTCCCAAGTGCTGGAATTAAAGGTGTGCAGTGCTGTGCCTGCTTTAGGATTAAGTCATTTGTCAGTATGCACTGCATGGACGGTGCTGGACAGAAGGTAGTGTTTGTGTCCATCCAGATGCGCAATCATCCTCCACCCTCACAGTGGAGACAAAAGCTGCTTGTCAAACAGCCTTAGGGGAAGTCATCACTCAGTCCTGATCTTAATACATAGCTTGCTTGCAACTCTGTAAAGTGATGTTGAAGAAGGTTGAGAAAGACAGTAGCCCAGGAATGCCTGAAACAGCAGCACCCTAGAGCCTGAAGTAGTGGGAAGTGAGGTTGGGGCCCATCTGAGTTCCAAAGTGAGACCTTGTATTTAAAAAAGAAAACAAATTTAAAAAGGAAGGAGGAGGAGAAATAATGAAGAAAAGACCAGTGTTTGCAGCAGTAACAAGAACCACAAATAGACAAAACAGGCCCTTATGGCATTAGACTATCAAAGACTGCTTAGCTGGAGCCACAAACAAAATCATTAATGAAGGAAAAACAGGTGCTCCCACTGCTACCCTCCAGCGCGCACTCACTACAAACGCTCAGGCTACTCCAGCCTGGGAAGCAGGCAGGCTAACTGCAGATCTTCACCTCTCCCTCCGCTCCTCTGAGTCCAGTGTCCCAGCCTCATCACCTGCTCTGCAGCGAGACTCCTGTTGCAGTGTTCCCCATCGCCACAGAATGGAACGCCACAGATCTCCTAGCTTCCCTCCCATTACTCCTCCCATTATCCCAGCCCCCAGCTCCAGGAGGCACTCCCTGGGAAACCAAAGGCCACTCTTGCCTGGAAGGAGGCATGTAAGCTTCTCACCTCTTCTTCCACTCTCCCAAGTCCAAGTCCTCAGCCTCATCTGAAGGATGGCAAAAGAATACCTCCTGCAGCCTCCCTTCCCCCTGGCCCTCACCAGTGGATCCCACAGATGTCCTCTCCTATCCTCTCTTCCTGTTCCTTTATCCTAGCACCCAAGTCCAGAGACACTCCACAGCAACCCACAGGCCACTCCTGGCCTAGAGTAGCTGCAGGCTAACTGCAGGCCCTTATCTCTCTTTCCATTGCTCCAACTCTAATTCCCCAGTCACCCCCAGTTCTTTAGCAGGCCTACTGCTGTGGCCTCTCCTCACTCCCAGGAGGCCTGAGTAAGCAGATCCTAGTGGAGCGCCCAGCCTCCCTCCCTCTTGGAATGCCCTTCCATGTCCCTCGTGAAGCCCCTGCACTGCCCCTAGCCCATCCCCTTTCCTAGGTCTCAG
>JADRCD010208188.1:0-15772 GCA_019843815.1 Montemys delectorum | reverse complement strand
GCTCAGGACTAGCTGACCGACAAATCACGAGCCCGACTAGCTGACCGACAAATCACGAGCCCCACGGTTGGTTTTTGTGCGTTCATGTGGTTACAGTTTGGTGGCTTTTGAGTTGTTGTTTTGTTATTTTGGGTGTTGTATTTTGTTTCCTAGGTTTTGTTGGGTTTTTGGTTTGTTTGTTTTTTGAGAAAGAACTTAAAGTGAGGGCATAGGTCAGTGGAGAGGATGTGGTGGGGGAAATATGGTCAAAATATATTTGAATTTTTAAATTTATTCATCACTTATACAGTACATCCTGACCACAGCTTCCACTCCTCTTAGTCCCCACACCTCCCCTCTTCCCTAGACAGACATTTCTACTCCCACTGTCAGGAGTACCCCCAAAACACCAAGTCAAACAACATATCTGCAGAGGACCTAGCACAGACCCATGCAGGCTCTGGGATTGCTGCTTCAGTCTCTGTGAACATGTATACGCTCTGCTTAGTTGATTCTGTGGGCTGTGCTCTCCTGTTGTCCGCAACCCTCTGGCTCCCACAGTTTCTCCACCCCTCTTCCTCTGGGCTCCCTCAGCTGAGGGGAGGACTGTACAGAGACCTCCAACTTGGCCTCTCTGCTTACTGTTTGCTTGTGTGTCTCTCCATCTGCTCTCCTCAGCTGCAGAGCTACCCCTAGGATGATGATTGGACGAGTCACCGACCTCTAAGTATAGCAGAATCTCATTAAGAATTATTTAATTGATCCTGGTTATAATGGCTCTTCCTGGTTGTCAACTTGACTATATCTGGAATGAACTACAATCCAGAGTTGGAGGGCACACCTGTGATCCAGACGTTGAGGCTGGAAGACAAGAGTTTCTAACCTGGATCTTGGCATGGAGATCTTGAGGCAGAGTGGCCATGAAAAGTTTAGGCCCAGGCCAGGTACTACATGCCTTTAATCCTAGGAGACTGAGGCAAGGAGATCTCTGAGCTCAAGGTCAGCCTGGGACAAAGCAAATTCTAGATCCAAGCCTGGTGGTACACACCTTTAATCTGGGCCACACCTTCTGCTGGAGGACATTGGAAGAAGGAAGGCTCACTCTTTGCCAGCTTGCACTTACCTGCCAGCACATCAGTTGGAATCTACTTCTACAAAAGACCAGCTGAATCAACTAGCCTCTGGGACTGAGCAACGACTAGATTCTTGGACTTCCCATCCACAGCTGCCCATTGTTGGGTTAGTTGGACCCCAGGCTGTAAGTCATCACAATAAATTCCTTCAATATAGAAGACATTCCACAAGACTCTAGAGAACCCTGACTAACACACTGGTTATCCAGGCAGTGCCTGGCATGGGCTGCCTCTCCTGCCATTAGCCTCAAATTAGGCCAGTCATTGGTTGGCCACTCCCACAAGTCCTGTGCCATTGGTTCAGCTTAACGGATCGCGGTTGAAGGGTTTTTGGCTGGGTTGGTGTCCAGTCCCATCACTGGAAGCCTTGCCTGGTATCTTAGGGTTTCTATTGGTGTGATGAGACACCATGTCCAAAAAGCAAGTTGGGGAGGAAAGGGTTTACTTGGGCTTGGACTTTCACAGCACTGTTCATCACTGAAAGAAGTCAGGACAGGAACTCAAAAACAGGGCAGGAACCTAGAGGCAGGAGCTGATGCAGAAGCCATGGAGGGGTGCTGCTTACTGGCTTGCTCCCCATGGCTTGCTCAGCCTGCTTTCTTATAGAACCCAGGACCACCAGCCCAGGGATGGTCCCACCCACAATGGCCCCCCCATCACTAATTGAGAAAATGCCTTATAGCTGATCTAATGGAAGCATTTTTCTCAATTGAGGTTCCCTCCGTTCAGATGACTCTAGTTTGTGTGTCAAGCTGACATAAGACTAGCCAGCACACCTGGTTACAGAAGATGGAGGGTTCAGGCTCTGTATCTCCCATCACTGTGAGTCCTAGTACATTACTAGGAGTTACCCCTGCACTAGGGTTCCACCCCTCCCCATGACCTCTGATTCCAGTTGTCTCTCCCCATTTTGAATAATAAAAAAATAAAGAAAACAGCCATATCTGATAACTTAATATGTAAATATGCTAATTTTACTTGGTGCTCATTGAGTATGGTTCTCTCCACACAGGTTGGTGGCTGCTTCCACTCTCTTCTGTCACCATATGCGGCAGTGGCTTGCCCCTCTTGCCAGTCCTAGTACTTAGGGATGGATTAGTTTCCCCAGGAGTTGTCTGGCTCTAGTTTTCTGGAACTTCTGTTGTCTCTTGAGCTTAATTTCTGTTAGGGGAGAGATTTTCTTGAGTAATGATTGCTATACCATTGACTGTCGCCACAGCCTGTGTCAGACCCTTGTTGTCACACATCAGTGGCACTGACTCCTCTCTGTTGTGGTTGGGATTCAGGAGGCATGTGTGATCTACCAATGCTGCCCTCTGGTGACATTGGGTGCAAACAGGTGGGAATCACGGAGGCAGGAGCATGAGGCAGCTGGAGGACTGCACTCACAGCCAGGAAGCAGAGACACAATGTTGGCGATAGCTCACTTTCTCCTTTTTGAAAAACTGTGTGTAACTTGGGTTTTCATTTCTCTCCTTTCGGCATGCGGGTCCCAGGGGTGGAATTAGGCTGTTGGACTTGGCAGTGTGCACCATTACCTGCTGGGTCTCATTAGCCCTCTCTGCTTGCCTGGTCCAGGACCTGAACCTGTGGAAGGATGCCATAACTTTTGCTTACCAATAGCTCTTCGAATCTTGTGAATCATTTTCTCCAGAGCTTCAAGGCTTCTTAGCTGTAAAAGTGTTTCTTTCTGCTTGTCTGTGGAAAAGTTAAGGACAATGAATAGATGCCACAAATATTGTTTAACTGCAAGCTTTTTGAAACCAGGCCATGTGGGTCTCAAGAGTGAGCATACAGAGTGACCATATGTTTCATATTCATGTTTGTAGCCTGCTGCCCTGTGGCCAATAGGAGAGCAGTGAGCTTATTCAGTTCAAATACCTGAAGAAACAAGAAATTCAAATAGTGATAGAGTTGTGTCAAACCTTCTTTCATCATAAAACAAATGATGCTGGAGGGCGGGAAGGAATGTTTCAAATCCCCGGAGGCAGGAAAATTCTCATAAACTCAAAGCGAAAGCCATTCCACAGAGGAGCAGGTCAGTGTTCTTTGAGGTCATCAGAGACACAGTGTAGGAGGAAGCAGCCATGCTGGGGACACTAGGGCAATGGAACGGTGGGATCCTGATGGGCTCTGGAGCCAGAAACACAGTAGAGAGGTGGAGATGTGTGCATAATCTCTGTGGATGGGAACTGAAGTTCCCAGGAGGAACCTGTGCCTTGCATTGAACCCCCTGCAAGGCCGATTGTTAGGACTGCAGTAATCCTGCAGAGGTTAGAATGTCGCACAACCAATTACGGTCTAAGTAGGCAGCCCTTAGCCACTTCTTCCCACTGTGTCTGACCCGACTTCCTTGGGATGTACAAACAGTCCCTTAGTCTCCATCAGTCCTAAAGCTAAGGGAGTCATCAGCTCGTATCCCAGGCCTAGAGCAGAGCTCTCTTCCCTGGCTGTAGCTGCCGGCCTTGTTCCTTCCATCAATGTGTTTTTACAGTATTTTGATTTATAAATTACTTTGTTCCATTACTATAAGAACATAGTGAAACTGTGGCCATGTCTGAACATGGAATTTGGAATAACCTGAATCTATGTTCCTGGGCTATGGTCACTCATATCACTCCAGAAGAAACTCTCCTATGAACTGAGAGCTGGGATTTTGTCGTTGTTCCTTTGTTTCTGCTGTTGCTAATGTTTTCATGCGTCATTTAAGAGCTTTCATGAATGTGAATGTCCCCACCTTTATTACCACCATCGACCTTGGAAGTGCTGGGAAATAAGCTCTTTGTGACACTTTTCAAGTTTTTTTTTTTTTTTTGTTAGCTTAAAATAATGTCACAATGGAGCTATTTTAGGCACCTTGTTCTCCTTTTTTAACCTGTCCCCCTTTTTTTCTGATTTTTTTCTTCTTTTTTTGGATTTTCTGATTCCCGGGTTTTTTCCTGATCTTTGTTTCCTAGGTGACGCCTCCGTGCACATGACCATACAGCAGCCCAGTTCTAGCAGGCTGACGCAGGCCTCTGGTCTCCTTCAACAGCACTTGGCAAACAAGCATCCTTGTTTCCGTGGGCCATCTTAGCCTGTGGACCAGACCGCTGTGCTTCTGCAGCTTCCTTACTGCTTGCTCTCTCCACAGCCTCAAGGTCCCATCTCTGACATGAGAGTGCCAAGAGCTCCTCATCCCCTTCCTAGAGAGACACACTGCTGTGTCCTGAACCTCAGAGACACTGTTGGTGGGAGGGGTGAGGGGGTGGAGCAGGGAGGAGGAACAGGTTAGCCCACAGGCCATCTACCTCTCGTTTTCCTTTGGGCCTTCTGTCACACAGCCGAAAGCCACTCAACCTGTGCAGCAGCCAGTCATGGGGTCGGTTCCCTACTTGCCCTGCCTGCAGCCCTGAGCAAAGAGCATCACCACTGGACATTGCTGAAGCTGGGCAAGAAAACATGCCTTCTCTAGCAGGCTGGCACACACTCACCACAGTAGGCTCTTGCCACACAGCACTCCTGGCTGCATGATGCACACCCAGAAAAGTCTATGTGAAGATTAAGCTGACACTAGGTACGGTGTGGTACTGCTCAGGCTGGCATCAAAGTTCCAAGGCCTGTATCTCACCCCCTGTCCTCAGCTCTGGGGCACAGCATCACTTGCAAAAATGAGGAAGCACTAGTGCAGGGGGGTGCCTCTGCTGGATGGGAGACCTACAAGTCTAGCCATCTTTGACCCGTCTCCTGGGACCATATGTGGGAAAGGGTGGGCGTTTCTACTCAGCATAGCACACGCCTGTTGGATCCAAGGCAGCTCTGGGTAGGGGATGCAACTTTGATATATCTCCCACACACCAAGGGGCCATGACCATCCAAGCAAAGGTGCGCAGCTAGCAGGTCGGCCTGGCTCACTTGCCTGTTCCAGAGACTGAAAGCTCAGGCGGCCTCTAGGTGAGGTAGTCCTGACAGCTTTGCTCACTCACTTGGAGAGTGTCTTTTCCTGGAACTCTCCTTTCCCCAACAGGGGCTCCAGCAGAGGACCCGTGTGCTGAGGCTGAAGCTGACCTACTACATTTTGCCTTGATACACCGTCTCTCACTGGTTTACTGGGGCCTTTGTGAGTAGTCTGTGGTGTGATCATGGAGAGACACTGCCTGCCCACAACCCATCTCTCTGTGCAGTAGGGACCCAAATCAGGGACTGACCAGGAAGAGGAGCAAAAACTCAGGATGCGGGATTCATAGCCAACAGAATGAGCTTTGTGCTGAAAGAATGCACCCTGACAAGCTAGAGCAGCAGTGCAGTTCTTGTCAGATCTCCAGGTCAAAGCAGCCCGGATTTAGTACAGAGCCTATGAGGTGCTGCTATTGTCTGAAGGTGAACTTAGTTTACGTGTGCGTGTGCGTGTGCGTGTGTGTGTTACATGCACGAAGGAGCTTGTACTGTCCACCAGTTGTGAGTTGTTTGACATGGGGTTTGGGAATAGAACTTGGGGCCTCTGCAAGAGCAGCAAATGCTCTCAATGGCTGAGCTATTTCTCTAGTCTTGTGTGTGATATGTTTGCTAATTAATCCTCCTTCCAGTTTGTATGTTGTCTATCTGAATCTTTTCTCTGTCTGAGACGAGATTGTGGGAACAAAGGATGGCGGTCTCACCTACCTAGCCTTCATCCCTGACAGCATCATTTGACAGCAGATCATCATCAGGGAGTCTGGCAGGGCTATTCAGGGGCTCTGCCCAGATTGCTGCTGTTGGGAACCGGGACTTCTTTAATGCTGGCTAGTTAGTTCAGGTTCTTCTTAGGGCCATGCAGCCCAAGGGCCCTGCTCCCCGCTCTTACCACCTTCTTTTTCTGGCTACATTGCTAGGATCCCACACTAGTCTCCAGTGGTCTCCAAGTCTCCTCTTAGCCTGGCTGTCCCTTTGTCTCTCTGTCATGAAGTTATAACTCATGCATTTTTCCTCAGTCCCCACAGAGGCTGGTCTTTGCTTGGTGGTTAGGAATCTCACAATTTCAGTGAGGGATTCAGCTGTACTAATGGGTGCTGTGTGCCCAGGGGCCAGAATAAGTCTCTTACCAGGTCCCAGAAACTCAGGGACAACTTGAGGAGGGAGGGAATGAATTCATGTGGTAGCCTTAGATCAGTCTTTAGGCCTGGGCAGCAATGCAAACAATACTGGACTAGCTTCGGATGTTTGTTGACCTCCAGTGGGCAAGCACATTGTCCCTGTGAGGTGTAGCAGCTGTAGGGCCTGGATGGGTACCTTAGGATCTCCTCTCCCTTCTTAGTTACAGCCTCAGATCTCTTCATCTATGAGGCTATTCTCTCTCTCTTCGTCTGCTTTTCCCTGCCACTATGTATAGGGCAGTACCTTAAGTAGGATTTACCCGGACTCTCTCTGACTCTAGGCAGCTACCAGAAGGATTCTTACCTATTGCTCTAGAACCATCATCAACAATGTTATCAAACTGACAAGTGGGTCAACCCCAGAGGTGTTAGGATAGTCATTTTAAATAGAACCGTGGGTGGTCTGTTTATGCCATGGAGTCACCATTTTGACTCACCCCCAGCTTCAGCAGTTGGAGAAGCCTTGCAGGATTGAAATGCAGGTTCCCAGGGTCACACAGCACTACCATATCAATATATTATTTCATGTCCTATATCTGAAGCCACAGTCTGGTCCCACATGGGGTCACTCTGCAGACACTGGACTTGTACATCCTTTGCTACACGTACACTTTGTTATATCTACTCTTTGGAACAAAGAGCTTTGTCTCCTGTCCCTGACAATGGGAGGAGACTCATCATGGAAATAGGCTTTTCCCCCAATTCCCGCTGCCCCGAGGGGCACGCTAGCTGCCTTGCTCATTCTATTCCATTCCATTCCATTCTATTCCATTCCATTCCATTCTATTCCATTCCATTCCATTCCATTCCATTCTATTCCATTCTATTCCATTCTATTCCATTCCATTCCATTCCATTCCATTCCATTCCATTCCATTCCATTCCGCTCAGACTCAGAAGTCTGGGAGAGGACTCAGCTTGTGTTCCCTCCTGGTAACTGCCCACCCCACAGGAAGACATTTCTTCTGGGCTACCCAGTTCTGGATTATGCAGAGGAAGGCCTAGGACAGGCCTTGGGAGCTGTGGGATACTAAGCTCCAATGCAGGACTAGACACCTGAGATATCCTAAGGCTTGGGACATAGTAGGAAAGCTACCTAACTGGGTGAAGCAACCACAGACTCCAGCAGAAGAACCTCTGCCCTGCTCCAAGTAGAACCATTCATCTGCACCTGGCTGGCTGAGGCTCCCTAGTTAGGTTCTGTGGTGGTCTGATTGGGAATGGCCTCCACAGACTCAAGTGTTAGAATACTTGGTCCATAGGGAGTGACACTATTAGGAGGTGTGGCCTTGCTGGAGTAGATGTGTCACTGCAGGGACAGGCTCCTCTGTTCAAGCTCTGCTCAGTGTGGAAGGCAGTCTCCTGCTGCCTTCACATCAAGATGTAGAACTCTCAGCTCCTTCTCCAGCAATATGTCTACCTGCATGCTGCCATGCTTCCCACCGTGATGATAATGGACTGAACCTCTGAAACTGTAAGCCAGCCCCAATGAAATGCTTTCCTTTATAAGTATGGGTGTGGTCATGGTGTCTCTTCTTAGCAATGGGAACCCTAAGTAAGAGAGAGATTCTGCATCCAGGAGGGGATTGTGGGGTCACAGTTACCGTCAAGGGAAGCGACATGCATGGTCCCAGAGGATGACTGCTTCTGGTGTCTCCTGGAAGCTGTGGATTCTTTCATGTGGACTTCTTTGAGGAGAAACATTGAAAGAAACAGGGAAGTGTTTTCCTATCACATGTTTGTAAGCATTTTTAGCCTGAGCCCTATTTTCCAACACTGGGCTGGAAGAATGATGGCACAGGGTTTAGTTTCTAGTTGAAATTGTGTGCTGGAAAATTAAATCTTTAGTCGGGTATCCTCCAACTACCTTGAGCCTGGTGGCTTGGTACTAGAGAGCTACAGCATGAACAGAGCTTACATCTGCACAGAAACCTGCCAGGGAGTGATGAGCCCTCCTGCCTCTGAGTGCACTTCCCCAAGATCCTCTCCTGGCCACTGTCTGTTACATCCCCCATACCCTGTGCTGCCCCATCTGCATGCACAGTCTCTCAGTGTGGAGCTGTGCTTTGCAAACTATGTGCTTTGCCTCTGTACCCTGCTCTCCTTGGCTTTAGGCACATTACATGCTGGACCTTGGCCACATGGTGTAACAGAAGGGCTTCCATTAGAAGCTATAGGTGAGCACAAGCAGATGGTATGTGTTAATAATGATCTGGCTCATTCTGTGTTCCTGCAGTGACTGAATCCTATTCTTATCCTGGGTCGAAGAACATGTATGAATGCGACTCAGAGATCACTGCAGAGGGAAGCCGGCCTCTTCTGCCGTGGAGGTGACTCCCTCCACCTCAGGAAGGCTCTAATAGTGGCCCTAGACCTTGGCTTCTCATCTGTGTCTACTTGGTCCTGCCCAAATATGGCTGGATCTACTGAGTGCTCATGAAATAGGGTCCTATATTCAACACTACAAGTCTAAAGAGACTGAGTTGAGGGGTGAAGGGGTATACTTGCTTTTTTCCTTCGTTGTCTTTTGTTGTGAAGTTGTGGATGGCCTTTGATTTTCAAAATACAGTGCTTTCCCTGGCTCCAGAATTTCCCGGACTAGAATTTCATCTTGGAAAAAGCACACAAGAACATGGTAGAGAGCCAATGATGTTTGGTCGATAGTCTGTGAAGAACTTGAACTTCAGGTAGCCTATCAATATCGTGAATAGAAAACTCAAGTAACTTGTGGACAGGACAGTGGCCTTACTCTGGGTAATTTATCTGTGGATGCTGTCCATACTGCTGCCCCCCTTAAGTTAAGGAAGGTTAAGATCATTGGAGTATCCTCTGAACACTCTTGTAATCCAGATGTTGAAGGTCCCTCAATGCCCATGTCTTAGAAGGCTTGATTCCTCAGCGGTGCTACTGGGAGGTGATGGAACCTCTATAAGAGATGAGGCCTAGTGGGAGGTCGTTAGGTCACTGGGGGTATCTACAAGGGAGTGGTGGAATCCTGGCCCTTACTCTCTCTTCCTTCTTGGCCATGAAATAATGTTTTGTACTACCACACACTCACACCATGACATGTGACCAGTTGCTCAAAGCAACATAGCCAGCCAAACAAGGACTGGAAACTCCAAAACAGATCCCAGATAAATCTTTGATCTTTAGAAGTGGTTACCTCTGGCTTCTTGTCATAGTGAGGAAAATCTACCACACCCTTCGTAGTCACAATTCCCAAGCCTAGCCCTGATCATGATCCACTTTCCTGTCCATTATCATCCTGTCCTGACTCTGCCCTCGGGGACTGGCAGAACAACTTTTCTTGTTTGTTAAACATGTTCAGCTTTTCGTTTGAGACCCCGTATAGCATCTGCATAGTTTAACACTGGGTAGCCTGGAACTCACTATTTAGCCCAGTCTTGCCTTATCTCAGAGATCTGCCTGCCCCTGCCACCAAGTGCTGGGACTAAAGGCATGCACTTGCCACCGTAGTCAGCCAGTTTTTCTTCTTTTATTTCCTTTCCCAAGAGGTTCTGGACTTTGTAGCCAACCACTTCCAGCTCTCATTCTGGCTTTTTTCTCCCTCAGGTATGAGTAGGGGTGAATGTCTTCATGTCTCTGACCCTCTGTGTACCTTCGGTAAGATGGAGTGCACGTTTGTGACGTGTACAGCACCCCACGTTGTATGGGTGTCATAGTGGGAGCTAAATAAGCAACACCTGGAAGTTGCCTGTCTCTGCAGCACGATGGCTATCCTGGGACAGGGCTCAGAGGCTGCCACAAGCTTGTATGTGGCCTGCTCATCTTGGTGTCCGAAGATGAGACCACCTGCATGGTGGCGAGTAGGTCTGCTGGATATGATACAGTAGACTCGTAGGCAGGTAGATGGGGTAGCAGAGGTGAACTGGGAAATATTCATTCACTCATCCATGTGATCAGCCATCAATCATGCCATCCACAATGATTCCCCAGCCCAGACGCAGAAACAAGCAGGCCTGAGCTTCCTGGAAGAGGTCCCCACAGGAAGGGCCTCTGTCACTGGCATTGCCATCACATCATTCAGCTCTTCCTGAAGAGCTGTGAGAGCAGCTTCATGCTCACGCCCTGTCCCCCCTTAGTCTACTCCTGACCCCATTTGACTGGTGATCATGGGCAGACAGATGCCCCCAGGGTCTTAAGCTGTAAGTCACACTCTGCTCAGACAGCTTCTGCAGGCCTTACTTTACCAAGTGTAAAATGACGGTAGCACTGGGTGGCACAGTTCACAGGATAGACCCGGGGACATGGGACACAGAAAGGAATAGCTAGTCTGGACAGAATTGGCCTCTGGGTGGGATGTACACAATGGACTTTGTGGATTTGCTGAGGACTAGCATGTCAGTCACTTTACACTGTTCACCTGCTGAAGTGCTTTCTTGGGTGGTTTGGAATATGGCTACCGGAGAATTTAGCCTTACATCTGCAGTTTGCACTCCGCCTCTGAGGAGCAGTGCGGGTCACATCAATGGGCCTAATCCTGTTGTGCTCGGAGCCCTTATCAGAGTTTTGTAGGAAACCCTAAGGCAAGGCCACAAAGGCTGGCACCTGGGGAGAGGCCAGGTCCTCCCGAGGCTGAGAAGCTCTTCCTTGGCCTCAGGCCTCTCAGTTGTACACACACTGCATCAGTGTGTCCAGCTAAATGTGGATTCTGATGTGGAAGGCTTGAGTAGAGCTTGATGCAGGGTGTTTGAAACAAGTCTCTGGGTGACAGACATACTAGTGGTCCCTGGACACCACGTTCAGAGGCAAAGCTCCAAGTGTGATCTGGTTTTGATGGTTCTTCTATGACTTAAGGAATTTCGTCAGCATTAAAGCTGTGCGCCAGAAGAAAGTGGTTCTGACCTCAAACCAAATCAGTGCCTACAGTGCCTGTGACTGACACCTCACTGTCTGGCAAAGGCTTGGGGAGTGCCCGCCTCCTCCCTCGCCAGGGACCAGGTGCTCCACCTCCAGAGTCCTTACCAAACACTGTAGCTATCTCACCATCCACAGTTTCTAAATTTGGCCATTGCTGCTTACCACTTGAATCTGATAGGAAAACAAAACAAAATTAAAAAACAATCCTATAGTTTTACAGCATTAATTGATTTTCACACACCTCTGCGAATGGATAGCTGTGAGAGACAGCCCTAGTCTACTCTACAGAGAGGACCCAGCGAGGAGTGCTGCTCCTTCCCACATGTGCTGAGGGAATCCCTCTGGGACCCGAGCGTCTCATGTGGAAGATGGGAAAGGCGGTACAGTGGAGCAGCTGTGTTTGTGGAAACCAGGATTTCCCCTGGCCCCCTGAGTAGAACCTGCCCTCCTGGTCACTGGAGTCGCCCCCAGGGATGGTAAGACCGTGGTCCGTGCTCAGGGAAAACCAAGCTCTATCTATCTATCGCAGCGACAAAAGAAGGAAGGGGGTCACACGCTTCGTTTAGTAGGAAGCAGCGGTTTGCCTTCTACATGGCTGGTGACCCCATCCGGATAGGGCTGGGAAGCGCCGGCCGGAGACCCCGCCTACGCAGCCACGTGGCCCAGAGCCCAGCTCAGCACCAGTGAGGAGAAGCACTTGCCCGGGCCCTGACTGAGGCTTCCCACGTCACCACCCAACTTGTTTGTTCAGTGTGAAGACACTTCAGACGTGGTTTTCTCTGAGAGCCCTGGGTGGCCCCGCACATTCACTTGTGATACCCGAGGTTCTGTGGAGTGGATCGGAGACTGGTCACCTCACTCCTCCAGCCTGAGCAGAGCCCTCCAGGGTGATCTGTCTGCAGGTAATGTAAGACCATGGAAAAATACAAATTGGCCCCAAGGGCTGCCTGCACCAGGGTCATGAGAAACTAACCCCAGGTGCTGCACCAGGGTCATGAGAAATTGGCCCCAGGGGCTGCGCTGCACCTGGGTCATAAGAAACTGACCTCAGGGACCTTGGGACCACTCCTCGGTACCCAGAGGAAATGGCCGACCATAAAGAGCGGGTGTTGCCAAAGATAGCTGAACAATCGGTCAATGTATAGGAGATATTTGTATAGATAGCTATATACTGGAATTTCCCTAGGAACACCCCCCTGCCCCTGCACCTGCTTGCGATTTCTGAGCTTAAATACTCTCTGTAACAGTCACTCGGGGTTCGGCTCCTTCCCTAAGGCAGCTGGACCCCAGTGCGCTGGACCGATTAAATCCTCTTGCTCTTGCAACGAATTTCGCACTCTTGGTGGTCTTTGGGCAAGGGTCCCAAGAGAAAGATTCTTTGGGTCTTTCAGTAAGAAGTGGAGCCTCAGGCTGGAGAGATGGCTCAGTGGCTAAGAACACTGTCTTCCAGAGGTCCTGAGTTCAATTCCCAGCTACCACATGGGGCCTCACAACCATCTGTAATGGGATCTGATGCCCTCTTCTGGTGTGTCTGAAGACAGCTACAGTGTACTCACATTCATAAAATAAATAAATCTTTAAGAAAGAAGGAAAGAAAGAAAGAAAGAAAAAGAAACGAAGGAAGGAAGGAAGGAAGGAAGGAAGGAAGGAAGGAAGGAAGGAAGAAGTGGAGTCTCTGATGAGTGGGCTCAAGGGTTCTGGATGGCTTGGCTGTTGTCTCCAGGGCCCAGGGCTCTTCTCTGTGATATCTGCTGGGCCTATGGGCTTTAGCTGTATCTGGACGCCATGGGAATTCTGAGGACTGGTTTCCTCTCTGTAGCATCCACCACTATTCCCTCCCTCCTTCTGACATGATCTCTCTTTATCAGGAACTGTGGTGTCTCTCTATCTGGTACATCTCTTAGTTTGAGCTCAGGGTTGGCCTCTTCTTCCAGCTCCCAGGTCCTGGGACCCGCCCCCCCCCCCCCCCCAAAGATGGCAAGCAGGGCCACCACACCTTTCCTTTCTGAGGCCTAGAACTCTGTCTGGAAGAACTAAAGTTGCAGCTAAACCAATGACAAAGCTGTTCTCAAAGGCTTTAATGATGGACAATCTACATCCCAATGTGCTCATCTGCATGGCTCGGGACAATGGAAGATGTGTAAGGAGGTCTGTGGCGGTGATGACAATTGTTTCTCAGTGTGCTGACCTTGGTAAACCAAACAAACAGTACAGTTTCTCTTTGCATGAGACATTAATGGATCATTACGAATGGGTACAGCTGCGCAGCGCCAGCACTTTGTTAAAAATATTCTTTTCATCTCGTGTCTGTCCCGTAATCACAATGGGAGCATTGTGCGAGTCAGCCGTGTGCACATGCGTGGTGTGTGTGCTTGTGTCGCCTGTGCCTGCTCATTTGCATTGTCAAGTGTAGCGGCTCTATCACACTTTTCCTGTTGCCACCTCCTCGGGAGAGTCACAGCTTCCTGGCAGCACACACCCACAAGCTCAGGACACACAGATGTCCTCTCAGTGAGCAGGTCAGCACCTTCTGGCCTCATGAAGTTCACTGTTGCGTTCTGAGTTCACTCTGTTAATTGAGTGAACATAAGACATAGCCCTTTTCCTTCACAAGGCTCACGTCCACTGCTCTCCTCAGTGGACAGCACTTCCCATGAGGAAACCACACACTTAATAGTCACAACTCTTCTCCTGACAAGCAGTGGGAGCAGCCCAGGAGGAGGTGAGGAGAGCTGTGTTATGTCCCTCAGGGCAATGGAGAAACTCTTGTCACTGTCCCCCCAAGCAGAGGAAGACCTTGGGGGGTGGCTCACAAAGGGCAATGGCCAAGTTTTAAGCCCTGAGAGTCATACATGACACAGCCAGATCTCTTGTAGGGTTTGTCTTCCTTCCTTCCTTCCTTCCTTCCTTCCTTCCTTCCTTCCTTCCCCCTCTTTTTCTTTTCCTTTTTCTTCTTCTTTTTTTTTTTTTTTTGAGACAGGTTTTCTTTACAAAGCTCTTGCTATCCTGGAACTTGAACTCACAGAGATCTGCCTGCTTCTGCCTCTGGAGTGCTAGGATTAAAAGTGTGTGCTACTAGCCCAGGCTAGACCTTGTGGTGACCATTCTCAAACTGATAAAGACCATGAGGGTCACTCAGGGATTCAGTGAAGTTTCAAGCTAGAGAAGATGGTGAACGCCATCCCAGTTGTGACCAAGTCTTCAGAGAAAATGGCTAGAAAGCATTGAGAGCAAACCCTGAACAAAGCTAGCCGAGGAATTTTCAGACCTAGTTGAGAGTTGCGCACAGGGGTAGACAAGCGAGGCTGTCAGAGACACTTGTGAGGACTAGCCTCCTGTACCAGCTCTGGATCCTTTTGACACTCTCTGCCATATAATACTTTCTAAATGACCCATGCTATGCTCCTAAAGAAAAAGGAATACCAGCCATAGTCATACATGAATGGATTCTTTAACTTACAGACTAGGAGAGGGAAAGCCCCAGTCGACATAACCCAAGCAGTGTAACTCTAGAGGGCTGAATGTCCACGCCTGCACAATCACATCATAGCAGTAGCAGGAATTGACAGCACAGAGACTCTGAACCTAAACCTGTAAAGACCTCCGTGTGCATAGATCTCATATCCTGTTAGCTCATACACTGTAGGAAAAACCGGAGGAGTAAACACCACACGTGCTACATGCCATACCATTCTGCTGATGGAGTCATACTTTGCTGAACGACTAGTGAGACAGTGCTCTTGTGAGACTAACCAGGAAGAAAATATGGATTGTGTCAAAACCCATCACAGCCAAAGCCACATGTAACTGTCAAGTTCCATGGGGTTCATGTGAAAGGTGTATAAGAAACCAAGAAACTCCATCAAGAGCAGACTGCTCATCATGGTGACGTGCACAAGACTTAACTAGTCAAAGTTTCAGCATGGATGGGGAAAGCCCTGTGTCCTACAGTGAATGGCTGCTGATGGATGGGGAAAGCCCTGCATCCTACAGTGAATGGCTGCTGATGGGTGGGGGAAGCCCTGCGTCCCACAGTGAATGGCTACTGAGGGAGGGGAAGTCACTCTTTTGAGAATGTGGCCACCCAGCAGGTGACTACAGACTTGTGTATCCAAGCAACAGCAAGTAGAGTTGGAGTTAAGTGTGGGGGTAGGCTGGGAAGGAGGTGGCGATTGAAGAATGTGGTCCATACATACCAGAAAATATGTATGGAACTTTGAAAGAATAAAAAATAGTATTAAAAAAAAAGAGTAGGCTTCTCACAAAGAAGGTCCATGTATATCAGTGTGACAAATATCCATCACAACAGGTGCACAGATGTCAACCCAGGAACACAAGACACATGAGAACCCAGGGTCACATGATTCCTCCAAATCTCCTGACTCCAGTGACCAACTCTAAAGACGAGGAAACGACAAAGAATGATTTCTAAGATGAGCTTAAATTCAAAGGGGCTGGAATAAGTAGCCGAGAGAAGGCAATGCTGCATGTAAGGGTATCTCAGAGAGGAGATGGAGATTCTGAGAAAGAGACAGATTGGACACGGGGAAGAAACACCCTGAAAATCATACAAGAATATGGTAGAAAATCTCGCAAAATACACTGGGTCAAGCAAAAGAGACTCTCAGGGGCTTGAAGCCAAGGCTGACAGGCAATCACACTAAGAAA
>JADRCD010208187.1:0-10690 GCA_019843815.1 Montemys delectorum | reverse complement strand
TTTCTATAGCGATGAAACACCAAGACCAAAAGCAAGCTGGGGAAGAAAGGGTTTTTCAGCTTACACTTCCACATCAAAGGACGTCAGGACAGGAATTCAAGCAGGGCAGAAGCTGGAGGCAGGAGCTGATGCAGAGGCCTTGGAGGATGCTGCTTACTGGCTTGCTTCCCATAGCTTGCTCAGCCTGCTTTCTTATAGAACCCAGGACTACCAGGCCATGGATGGTACCACACACAGTGGGCTGAGCCATTCCCCTGTTGATCACTAATCGAGAAAATGCCTTCCAGTTGGATCTTGTGGAGGCATTTCCTCAGATGAGGCTCCTTTCTCTGTGATGACTCCAGCTTGTGTCAAGTTGGCACAGAACACCAGCCAGTACAGGGGTTTTACTTTGTAGTCCAGATTGGCTTCAAGTTTAAGATCCTTTTGTAAAACCTCTTTAGAGCTAGGACTACAGTTTGTGTATCGCCACACCTGGCAGGCAATATAAATCTTGAAACAGAAATATAATGCTAAAGTAACAAAATGCAAAATTTCCAAGATCTTTAGGTCCATGAAGTACCGAGCCCTGTATTGCTCTTAGTACGGGAGGTGTAAAATGAATTTTTGCAAACAAGAATTTGTATTTTATCTATTTGCAGGCACTATGCTGAAAACTTTTATCTTTGTTTACCAAGTTAACTAATCTCCACAAATTCCCTTCAAATGAGTAATTCTAAGTCCCTATTACAGACATAAGGAAATCGAGGCTTAGAGTTGAACAGAACAGTGCTGTTCAGTCACACTATAACTACACAGTAAACTAAAACTCACAGGCAGGTTAGTGAGAGGCTCAGTGATTAATGGCACTTAAGCCTGGCAATCTATACGTGACCCCCAGACCCATGTCATAGACAAAGCTGACCTCTAAAAGTTGTTCTCTGACCTCTATGTCATGACAAGTACACACAAATACATAACTTGTAAAAAAAAAAAATACAAGGTATTTTTAGTTTGAATATGAAATGTTCCCCCTCAATTACCTCATGTTGCTGGGCTTCTATGAAGGGATCGAAGGTTCCAATCTAATCAGTGGCTTAGTCCTTTGATGGATTCATAGTAATAGGAAATCATTGGGACATAAAGTTAGGGCCTCATCGGAGGAAGTACTCGCTGAGTCTGAGTGTACCTTAAAGTTATGTTCTCCCCATCGACTTTCAGCAGCACCCTTCTGTTTCCTGGCCACCATGATTGTGGAATGCTCTGCCACACTAGCCCTGAAGCACAATGGATACCCTAAGCCAAAGTCTTTCCCTCTTTACCCTGCTTCTGTTGGGATTTGGTTACAGCAACAATAAAAATGATGAATTCAATTGTGTATACATCTAATGTGCCAAACCTGAAATATAATTAAGAATAACAAAATTAGAAATTAGGAGAGTGACTACGTGAATGTAGTAAACAAAACTTGAAAAGATGAATACAGAACTAAAACTCAGGCTGGAGCACACGGAGCAACCATGCGCTTCATTCCCAAAATGCACACCACACACACACACACACACACACGTCTTCTCACAGTAAAAATGGGACCAGTAAAACATGAAAAACATAGCTAAATTTATAATACCTTTGTCTTGGTTTGATGAGATTATGTGACTATGTCAATTTTTTTTTTAATTATAAGTACACTGTAGCTGTCTTCAGACACACCAGAAGAGGGCATCAGATCTCATTACAGATGGTTGTGAGCCACTATGTGGTTGCTGGGATTGAACTCAGGACCTCCCAAAGAGCAGTCCTGCTTAACCGCTGAGCCATCTCTCCAGCCCAGACCATGGCAATCCTTATACAGGAAAACATTTAGGTGTGGCTTACAATTCAGAGGTTTAGTCCACTGTCATCATGTCAGGAAGCATGGTAGGCGTGGTACTGGACAGGTAGCTGAGAGTTCTGCCTCCATTTGGCAGACAGCAAAGTGAGAGTGACGTTGGGCCTGCCTTGAGCACTGGAAACCTCAAAGCCCACCCCCCAGTGACACACTTCCTCCAACAAGGGCATACCTCCAAATAGTGCCACTCCCTCTGAGGCTATGGGGCTATTTTCATTCAAACCCCCATGGCCTCAAAGCCTGTTTCATCTTTCATAGAAAGTTATTAGATTCAAGCACTCACATCCACAAAACTTTTGATGTTGCTCAGAATCACTAAGTGCAACCTTTCATAACAATCCTCATCCATTTTTTCTCTCACTGTAATTTTTCATTAGTAAATTTTTGTCAGCTTTAATGATGTTCAGAAAACCATCTCTGGGGCTGTGGTTCAGTGGTAGAGTGCCTCCCATGCATGAGAGCCTGAGTTGGATCCCTAACATTTCAAGCCAAACCAAACCAAAACAAGTAAAAAAAGCAATACTAAGCACAAACAAATGTTTCCATTTTATTTAGCACTTAAGCAGATTATGCTTGCCGTCCATATGATGCACAATCCAAAAAAAGAAAGTGCAGAACACCACAGACATAGACTAAATTGTCACAAGAGGTTCAAACAGGCACTTTTTCTCATTTAAAGGAGCCATGGCCTTTTCCGAAAACATTTTGGACCCGAGGTGCTGCTCATCGACATCTTGTATCTATTCACCTTTGAAATACTTCAGACTGCTTAGCACATACCCAGCTGGGATGTAACAGGTCGTAAAAAACACGACAATTCCAATAGCCGACTCCTGGAAAAGAAGAAAAAGAATACTGAGTATGAGCCACTCTCTAAAATGGCGTATGGACAGAGGCATGGAGGTTAGCAGTAGAACACCAGCGTTGCGGGCTTTCATGCACAAAACTCTGGGTGTGTTTCCCCTTCCTCATACACACAGCTAAAGATCTTTCTTGAAGGTCGGAGAGATAGCTCATCTACTAAAACCTTCTATCAGTCTTTGCAGAAAACCTAAATTTGGTTCCCAGAACCCATGTCAGGCAGGTCATAATCAACCAGACCTAACACCTCTGGCCTCTTTAGATACCTACACTTCAGTGAACACATGCACAAAAGTGTGCTGTGAAATTTGTCATGTGACCTTAAAAAAAAAAAAAAAAAAAAAGCTTGTGTTCTAGCAATGTATTCTATTTGTATTCAACTGAATTCTCAGAAAACTCGATTTCTTTTCATAGTTGCCAGTTTCTGACCTCTGGATTCTGGAAGCTCAACGATGTACAGCATCTCCACCATTTTTTAGAGAAAATGCTATGACTTGGCCACCAGGCCAAGTAAACCAAGTATCCCTGGAGTAAACCAAGGATCCTGTGCCTCCCTGCCCATAATGGAGGGCCAGGTCTTACCTGGAACTCATCCTTGCCCTAAATCTCCATCCAAAGTGACCCCACAACTGAAGCCTCCAACACTCACACAACCACACACCACACACCACACACACACACAAAACCACACACCGTACCACCCACACACCACACAGACCACACATATATCACACACATACAGACACCACCACCCCACACTCATACACCACACAGACCACACACACACACACACACACACACACACACACACACACACACACACTCCCTCCTTAGTCGGGTTCTGCCTCACCGTGGGCGACAGGTCTTGGTTTTGTGGGCTTTCTGAGTGGCTGAAGCGGCCTGAGTGGCCAGGCTTCGAGAACAGGACTGCACGGTGGCGGAGGAGCGAAGAGCAGAGCAGCCGCAGGCGAGACATCGCAGGTGAGGAAAGGGCCACTGAGGCGGAGCGAACCGGAGACTACCAGTGCCCGAGTCGAAGGCCGTTGGTAAAGTGTGCGCGAGGAAAGGGCGGGCAGCTGGTGTGAGCATGCGCACCAACCGCTCAAGCCCTTTGAATGGAATTTGCGCTCTTACCCCACCCTGCTCCGCAAATGCACGTGTTGTGCCCCTGTCACTCTCTACCTGCTTCCGGCCTATGTCCTCACAAGTCCAGCTTCCTGCCCTCGCCCAACTCTTTGCCAAACCTATTCAGCCGCAAAGCCACACTCAGAATCTGATTTTCTTTTCCTAATGTAAGGTGAGGGACCTACTGGCTGCCAACATCTACAGGTATTGCTCAATATCCCGTTGCTTTTAGTAAATAGCAGATATCAAACCATTTTTACACTGCTCTAGAATATGAATTAAAATTTCCATAGATCGTCTTCCTGGCGTTTTTTTTTTAAACTTCCTTTTCTATTTGTTTTTGTGGTCCTGACGCTTTTACTCGGGGCTCCATGCATATTACAACAGTAATTGAGCTAAAACCATTGTAACTCACCCTTTTACAAACCAGAACAAAGTAGATATGTGTATATTTTAGCTTTGCTTTACTTGGTTATAACTCTTCTTCCCTACCTGGAAATTAATTTTTTACAATGAAAACAAACAAACAGAAAAAAGCCATACATGGTGGACCACTTCTGTAATTCCAGCATTAGTTTGGAAGCAGGGGGATTGGGAGGTCAAGGCCATGCATGCTAGGAAGGTGAGAGCAGGAGGCCAGCCTGAGCTATGTGAGAAAGAAAGGAGGGAACAAAGGAGGCAGTGAGAAGGGAATGAGGGAGGAAAGGGAACAAAGAAACTAAAAGAGGTAAGAGAGACAAGACTAAGATCGGGTTTTTAACCCGAGCAGTGATGGTGCATGCCTACAATCCCAAAGCAGAGGCAGGTGGATCGATGAGTTAGAGGCTAGCCTGATCTGCAGAGCAAGTTCCAGGATACAGAGAAACCTTGTCTCAAGAAGAAAAAAAAAATTTAAAAGAAAAAAAAAAGAATTTTTTGGTTTTTTTTTTTTTTTTTTTTTTTTTTTTTGTTTTTCAAGGCAGGGTTTCTCTGTTGTAGCCCTGGCTGTCCCAGAACTCATTCTGTAGACCAAGCTGGCCTTGAACTCAAAAATCCACCTGCCTCTGCCTCCCAAGTGCTGGGACTAAAGGCTTGCGCCACCACTGCCTGGCTAAGAAAAAAATTTTATATTATGATGATGATGTTAAAAATATTCACGGTACAGAGAATCTGGGCCCAGAAGGGAGGATGGGAAATCACCAACCACTATATTTGTATCCCTCGATAGAAAAATAGAATAGATTGTAAGTTTTGAAATTTAATATTGTAAATATTTCTTTTGAGAGCCTATTGTATAAATAACCTCTGGGATAATAGATGACATGTTTGGGGATTAGAAAGTTTGTTGTGCCGCTCTATACATTTTTAGGAGTGGGGTTGAAACTATAAGGCACATGGGTATATTAAAATCATATCAGGGGGCTGGAGAGATGGCTCAGCGGTTAAGAGCATTCATTGCTCTTCCAGAGGTCCTGAGTTCAATTCCCAGCAAGCACATAGTGGCTCAGAATCATCCTTAATTGGATCTGATACCTTCTTCTGGTGTGTCTAAAGACAGTAACAGTGGACTCACATACATTTAATTAATTAATTTTAAAAAATCATATCAGGAAAACCAGGCCAAATAATGTACTAGACACAGCAGACCAGGGACAGGGTGTCATCCCCTCATCTGCACCTCAGAAAGAGGTCAACATCTCGTGCTGAAAGGGTGATAGCTCTCCCAACCTGTCATGTGACCACCAGTGTGTGGCAAGGAATGGACAAGAAGAGACATCATCTGGACTATGGTTTCCACCGTTGATAAACCCTGCTCACATTGCCCTCCACCATTCCCCCAAGCTTCCCTTCAGCCATTCATTTATCTGGATCTGATTCTGCCCTTTCATCTCTGCAGCTGAGCTCAACTCTATAGCTCATCTTGACCCTTCAGCCCCAACAGCTTCTCCAGGTTGGCTTGGTTGGGTACACCCCTCAACCCCTCCCATATGCATGTTCATTGAGCACTCATGCACACATACATACACACACACACACACACACACACACACACACCACACACACACAAGCAAGTATGAGAGAGTTCTGCATTTCTGTCAGTGAAAACTCTTGAACTATTAACTCTTTGTAGTCATTCTGTAATGTAGATACATACATACATACATAGGTACACAAGTGATAGACTTACTGTATGGTATGTAATATGTGATCTGAGAGTCAATATTAATAATTCAGGTTGGGGAAGAAATGTGTATTTACCTGGGCCTAGGCTATCAAGGAAAAACA
This sequence comes from Montemys delectorum, assembly GCA_019843815.1. Classification (NCBI taxonomy): domain Eukaryota; kingdom Metazoa; phylum Chordata; class Mammalia; order Rodentia; family Muridae; genus Montemys; species Montemys delectorum. The sequence continues at coordinate 4,569 of JADRCD010208187.1, read as the reverse complement.
GGGGCATCTGGCAAATGGCTCCCAATGAGGCCACCATATTGTGTGTGGCAGTTTGAATATTTGGCCATAGGGAATCCCACTATTAGGAGATGTGGCCTTATTGGAGGAAATGTGGCCATGTTGGAGAAAATATGGTACTATGGGGGTTGGCTTTGAGGTCCTACGCTCAAGCTCTACCCAGTGTGGAGAGACCCTTCTCCTAGCTGCCTGCAGAAGAGAATCTTCTACCTGCCTTAGGATCAAGATGCAGAACTCTTGGCTCCTCCAGCGCCATGTCTGCCTGCAGGCTCACATGCTTCTAGCCATGACAATAATGGGCTGAATCTCTGAACCTGTAAGCCAGCCCCAATTAAATGCTTGCCTTTATAAGCCTTGCCTTGCTCATGGTGTCTCTTCACAGCAATGAAGCCCTAACTAAGACACATGTGAATTTATTGTTAAACAATAAATTCTGACATTGTAGAAAAACACAGGCAAGTTCATCTATGTTTCTAATATAGTGAGCTTACAAGAATTCTCAATTCAAAATCATCATACCTTGGGAATTTCCAATTTTAAAAACATTTACTCTTATTCTTTTTTTATGACTCCGTGTGTGTGTGTGTGTGTGTGTGTGTGTGTGTGTGTGTGCCAACAGAAGCCAGTAGAGGTCACTGAGCCCACTGGAGCTGGAGTTATAGGAGGTTGTGACTCTCCACCCCTTCCCCCATATAGGTGCTAGGAACCAAACTGGTCCTCTGAAAGAGCAATGTGTGCTTGTAACCACTGGGCCATGTCTTCACTCCATGATTTTTTTAAGTCATTATTCTTTGATTTTCTAGCAGCTAGTAAGCCAACATAATGTGTTTAGTCAGTGTCTTATTGCTGTGAGAGACACCATGGCAACTCTTATAAAGGAAAACATTTGACTGGAGCTGGTTTACAATTGAAAGGTTCAGTCCATTGTCGTCATGGAAGGAAGCACGGAAGGATGCAGTTGATGCGGTGCTGGAGAAGTAGCTAAGAGTTCTCCATCCAGATCAAAGCCAGCAGGATAGGAGTGATACTGGGCCTGGCTTGAGCATCTAAAACCTCAAAGCTCACCCTCAGTGACGTGTCTACTCCAGCAAGGTCACATCTCCTAATGGTGCTGCTCCTTTTGAGCCTATGAGGGGCATTTTCATTCAGACCACCATAGAATGTATTGCCATTATTTGATATAACTCCTATTTTCTTCTTTTTAGAGTTTGTTTTTCTTTAGATTTGTGAGATTTCTCCAGAAATTGGATACATATGTGTCTTTTTTCATTCACATAAAATCAGGCATTTCAAGCTGGATCTTACTTTAACTCCAGGGGATGGTTGTCTGCTTTTCTGCTCTTAATCTAAGATTCCTATTAGATAGATTCTTGGCTCTTCTTGGTGAGTCATCTGTGGTTTTTAATTATTCTCTCACTGTTCACTTTTCTTCCCTTTTTCGGCACTTTGCAGGATTTCCATGGCTGTCTCCTCTAGTCCTTTCTCTTGAACTTTTCATCTTAAGATTATACATGCCTCAGTAGCAGAGCGCTTGCCTAGATTTACATTTTTAAAGTTCTTTTATGTTTTTAAGAGTTATCTGTTAAAATTTTACAGATGCACTATTGCCTCCAATTTCCCTCTGAATATTAATTTAAAGTTTGAATATTCTCCTCTGTTCAATTTTGTGGTTATGTTTCCTCTAGGGTGAACACTGTCCCTTTTGGCTCTGCAGGCTTTCTCCAGCTATCTAATGATTCTTGGCTCTCCATTAATGGCTATGAATAAGGTGAACTGTTCAGGTTATTTTCTATTGGTATGTTATACCAATCGACCATAGACTGGGTGGCTAATAAATAAAGCAAATTTCGTTCTCCCAGCTCCAGAAAGCGGTGCTACTGGCCTACGTGCATCTCATGGAGGATATATACCAAACGAGAACTTTTCTTTTTCTTTTGAGACAGAGTCTCCATGTATAGTGTTCATGCTGACCTTATGGCCTCAGCCAGTAGAGGTTAAAGGGATGTGCCACCATATCTAACAAGACTGGCTAGTCTTAAAGTAAAGGAAATCTACAAACTGAGTATTTATATTTCCATACTCATGAAAATCAGCACAAGCCAGCTACCCTATAGGCAGGACAATCACCACAAAGGCACAGGTTCTTTGTGTGGGGAAAATCTGAATTGATAGACTTCTACACACCCAGAAGAAGGAGATTTAGGCACACCCACTTCTCACAAGTGCCTAAGTTTGTTATACCCATCCCCAGCAGATATCTTATTGTGCTGACAGTTCAGTGTGGGTACAATGAGCCTCATGGACAGGGCTCCTTCAGATTCCTCAACATCTTGGTGGTGGCTGGTCTTAATCGTCTGCCTAAGTGTAGATTCTTGTTTTTCTGCCCCATTTAAATCAAGAAGTGTACCCAAGTTCCTGCTATCAGAGGGAGTCCTGTACCTTGCCCATTTTATTTGTTCTTTGCAGCCTGCTTGTTGCTACAGATGGGACTTACCGGTTCATTGAATCACTAGGAAGACCAAGAAAGAGGTGGTGTTGGTATCTGGAGATGACTTTCCTGTGACTGGGATGCAAACACCTGCTATGCTCCTCTCCCAGGTTCTTCCTTAATGGAACAAGTTCTCTCCTAAGAGAAGCTCTCAAAAAGACCAATTGAGTTTAAAGAGAAGAGACTTGCTGGGCAGTGGTGGCACACGCCTTTAATCCCAGCACTTGGGAGGCAGAAGCAGGGGGATTTCTGAGTTCGAGGCCACCCTGGTCTACAGAGTGAGTTCCAGGACATCCAGGACTATGCAGAGAAACCCTGTCTTGAAAAACTAAGAAGAGACTTACTTGCATAAATGGTTCTCTCCTGTGTGTGTGTGTGTGTGTGTGTGTGTGTGTGTGTGTGTGTATGTGTGTTGCTATCCAAAATAAAAGAACAAATTGGCAGGTTCCCCAATCCCCCACCTCTACTTTTGGACTACATGCTCAAAGGAATGTCTTCCTACCCTGGAGAATAAATCTATACCCTCAGGATGAGACTATAAATGAACAGAGTGTGAGAATGGGGAGAATATGGCACCCTGGGAAAAAAACAAAGCATAGTAACACAGAATACCAGGGGTGGACATGGAGCAAAGTTAGTGTGGAGTACAGAGGCTGCCAGAGCTACACAGAAAGAACTGTCAGGCTCTGGAAGAGCAAGATAGCTCAGAGAGATGGTGGAGGCAGTAGCAGGATGTGTCCTAGACTCAGGGCTGCTGGACCATTCCTGAGCCATGTTGATGGATGCCCACAAGCACTGCACTATCCAGGGGCTGTGACCAGCACCCATGGTGTCCAACAACAGTGAGCACCCAACCAGTCCTCTCTTGACTCTCTTCACCTTTTACCCATTTGAAGAATCTCATTCAAGGAAAGAGAGATCAAGAAGTTGGAGTGCCAAATTATCACTATTTGCTGATGATACGATAGTATACTTAAGTGACCCCAAAAATTCCACCAGAGAGCTCCTAAACCTGATAAACAACTTCAGCAAAGTAGCTGGATATAAAATTAACTCAAGCAAATCAGAGGCCTCCCTCTACACAAAGGATAAACAGGCTGAGAAAGAAATTAGGGAAACAACACCCTTCACAATAGCTACAAATAATATAAAATACCTCGGTGTAACTCTAACTAAGCAAGTAAAGATCTGTTTGACAAGAACTTCAAGTCTCTGAAGAAGGAAATCGAAGAAGATCTCAGAAGATGGAAAGATCTCCCATGCTCATGGATTGGCAGGATTAATATAGTAAAAATGGCCATCTTACCGAAGGCAATCTACAGATTCAATGCAATCTCCATCAAAATTCCAAGTCAATTCTTCACAGACTTAGAAAGAGCAATTTGCAAATTCATCTGGAATAACAAAAGACCCAGGATAGCCAAAACTATTCTCAACAATAAAGGAACCTCTGGTGGAATCACAATCCCGGACCTTAAGCTGTATACAGAGCAATTGTGATAAAAACTGCATGGTATTGGTACAGTGACAGGCAGGTAGATCAATGGAACAGAATTGAAGACCCAGAAATGAACCCATGCACCTATGGTCGCTTGATCTTTGACAAAGGAGCTAAAACCATACAGTGGAAAAAAGACAGCATTTTCAACAGATGGTGCTGGCTCAACTGGAGGTCAACATGTAGAAAAATGCCAATCGACCCATTCCTTTCTCCTTGTACAAAGCTCAAGTCCAAGTGGATCAGGGACCTCCACCTCAAACCAGATACATTGAAACTAATAGAAAATAAAGTGGGGAAGAACCTCGAGCAAATAGGCACAGGGGAAAATTTCCTGAAGAGAACCCCAACAACTTCTCCTCTAAGATCAAGAATTGACAAATGGGACCTCATAAAGTTGCAAAGCTTCTGTAAGGCAAAAGACACTGTCAATAGGACAAAACGGCAACCAACAAATTGGAAAAAGATCTTTACCAACCCTATATCTGATAGAGGGCTAATATCCAATGTATACAAAGAACTCAAGAAGTCAGTCTCCAGAGAACCAAATAATCCTATTAAAAAA
>JADRCD010208186.1:5893-20457 GCA_019843815.1 Montemys delectorum | reverse complement strand
TTACCTCAGTCATTCATAGCAGAGGAGCAGTCGGCCGGATAGCAAATCACTTCCTAAGCCTGTCTCCTCACACTATAATGGGAAGGGCTTCTGGTTGATTTTATTTCCAGTTCTTCCTAGCTGCAACATTTTCTTTGTTTACTGGGAAAGAATTTCGAGACCACAGGTTTGTTTGTGACCTGCATACACAGATGGAGTTGAATAATGTTTTATATCTGAGAGCCTAGAATAAGGATTCCATACCATACGCATAATTTTATTTTAATATATGTCAAAAAGTAATTAAAAGATGAATCTTTTTTTTAACTAAATTCTTCTTATACATTTAAACTCAGTCTTTACAACTATTTATTCCTGTCGATACTAATGTTTAGAAATCTTAACTAGTGCTGGTGAGAAGGCTCAGCGGGTAAGAGCACTGACTGCTCTTCAAAGGTCCTGAGTTGAAATCCCAGCAACCACATGGTGGCTCACAACCACCCGTAATGAGATCTGATGCCCTCTTGTGGTGTGTCTGAAGACAGCTGCAGTGTACTTATTTATAATAATAAATAAATCTTTACCAGGTGGTGGTTGCACACACCTTTAATCCCAGCACTTGGGAGGTAGAGGCAGGCGGATTTCTGAGTTCGAGGCCAGCCTGGTCTACAGAGTGAGCTCCAGGACAGCCAAGGCTCCACAGAGAAACCCTGTCTAGAAAAACCGTGGGGGGGGGGGGGGGGGGGGGGAGGAAGAAATCTTAACTAGGATACTATATAATGCAACAGTGTTACACTGCTTAGCCTGGGCCCCAGGAACAACAGCGACCCCTGCTGGCTCATTAGTACAAGGTGTGGCTCCTTAGCATAAGGTGTGGTCCTAATTGTAATTTGAGTGCAAGTTTCCAAGTCTCCACCCACTTTCAGGAGACTGTCTCTTTACTTTCCTATGGGCTTTGTCTGTGTCAGAACCCTAGTTGTCAGGAAAGGGAAATGAGGGCCAGATGGGTAAAAAGCACTTGCCTCACAAGCCTTGAGAACCTCAATTCAACCCCCAGTCCCATATAAAGCCAGATACAGTAACATGGCTCTGTAATCCCAGCGTGCTTACAGCAAGAGAAGAAGCAAGGGAATTCTGGGATGTTCACAGGCACTAGCCTGGCGTTCATAGAGAGACCTTGCCTCAGACAAACAATGTAAAGGGGAGGATCTAGACTCAAGCTTGGCCTTTTACCTCCACACATGAACCTGTGGCATACACATGCCCACACTCGCATGTGTGACTTACACAAGTGACGTACACACAGATGTATGTGTGCACACACATGCGCATATATGCACATACACACACAGATTTTTTTTTAAGCGAAAAGACAGAAATAGTCAGTAGCATTCTTATGTGCATTCACATATGCATGGTGCCTGATGTGCCACGGCGAGCTGTCTGTCATTAAACTCAATTCACTTCTGCCCTGCTTGCATGAGAGCCAAAACTAGCCTTTGCTGCTTTTCTTACTTCTTATACTGCATTAGCAAGAAAGCTAATTTGTCACAGTAGCACCAAGGAATGTTATTATTCAAAGCTGAATTAAAAAGGGAATTTATAGAGAACAAAACCAATAAGGCAAGCAGCCCTGACATTTAATTTTCTTGGAAACCTTTCTCATCGAACTAGGCAAGTCTGCACACTACACATTTCAAAAGGGAAAGTAGAACTATAGTAGAATAAGCTCATATAAATGGTGTCCTCTGAAAGAGGGCGGGCGCCGTGGCTCTCCCTCCCCTTCCCTTGTTTTCCCTCACCCTACTCTGAAGTAATAGTGTGGGTTCAATCTTTCGGAGTCAGTATGTTAGGTCTTTTTTACATTCCTTTCCTCGTATGAATGGAATGTTGGCAGAAGTCAGGAGGAAGAAGCTTGTATTTTATTTTGTAACAGTTTCACATTTGTCTAACTTACAGTATGTTTCCTGGCCCTTGAACCCAGAGAATTAATGAACACTGTTTGTCTATCAAGTTCTGCTTCAAAAACCCTAATTTCAATTAGTTAGGATTACCTGGGATGTTGGCTGCAGGTGAACTGAGCATGTTGAAGGATCCATGTTTAGAATTCATCAGGCTTTCCTTTTAAGTCAGAGTAGGCGACCTTAGTTGCTTTAACAAAATTCTTAAAATCTCAGCAGTTGCTCTAATCAAGAGTTACTTATTCCTGTCCAAGTCTAATGCCATTTGGAAGTGAGCCGGAGAGTCAGATAGCCTGTCAGGGCTCAGAATTTGTCTATAATGTAGGTTGGCTAACTTCTAGGTCCCAGCAATATTCCATGTACCTCACCTATTCAGGGGATAGAAAAAATGAGTTGGTGAACACAGACTCTCAACTCTGCAGTGGTTCCCGTCTTGCTTGCTGCAAACAGTACTGTATACAGACCTAGTGCTACAGTGGAGTGTGTGCCTGTGATGCCTCCCATGTATTTATACAACGGGCCAGGTACCCACTCCTGTTTTCCTATCTCCTATCACTTGCTCTTCTCTGGAAGACGACTTAGAAGCTAAAGTAGAAGAGGGCTTCCCTGCTATCAAGGAAGGGTAAGCGTGGAAAACAGAGAGCCGGCTTGGGCTTCCATATTTTCTGGGAATGGCCGTCAGTGACTGATAGATAGACAGATGGACTCCATAAATGAGAAGATGTAGTTAACAGTGATAGCATTTATTTATTACTGTAGTGGGCACAACAGCAAGCTGTTCCTCTGTTGGGAACGGAAGAGAATTCTAGGCCTTTGTGATAACCAGAAGTTGCCCAAATGAACAAAACAAAAAGCCCAACAGATTTCAACATTCTTTATAATGAGATTAAAAGACATCAAGATGTCTAGCAGCAGAATTCTACTTGATACCAATGTGAGACAGAGAACGAATCTAGAGATTCATTCATGCCCCTCATTACACCAGCATCCAGTGTGTACAGAATACTCAGCTCAAGTTGAGTCTTGATCAGGAGCCAGATAGGCACATGAAGCACTCACTCACTAAAGGAAGCAGGAAAATGTAGAGAAGCGTATTTACAGGGGCTGATGGGAGCCAGGCAGTATGGCGTGCATGCGAGTGTTTGGCTTGTCTACTTTAACATCTTGCAGGTTCTTCAGTAAAGCACACTGATGACATCAGTTGGCATCTCTGTTGAGAATCACACACTTCATAGGGGAAACCGTAGGCATGGGCATCTTGGGCTCAGTTGCTTTGGCTTAGGATCTTGAACCCCAAGAAGGATGCAGACAATGAAGTATTGCTTTCTTATTGATTAGGGTATTGACTCTATCTGCCAGGAAAGGCCAGCTCTGCAAGAGAAATAACATCTCCATGGTAACAGAGATCTCAACTTTTAACTCGAAATCAGATGAAAATTATTGTTTCTGTGGTCTTGAGGACTGCAGTTTTGTGGATGTAGGAGTGGCCTTTGATCACAGAGTTTTGTTAGCATATCTGGGCCAAGAGCTAATGTCCAGGATAAAGACTTCAGGACTTTTTAATATGTCAACCTTGATTTTTAACTACATCAGGACAAGAAGCAGCATTCAGATCATGCAAGATATTGTTTCCTACCAATATCAATGACCTTATTTTTATTCTAGAGGCATCTCAAGGATAGAAGGATAAGATGTTTCACTTTTTTGAACTTCCCAGAATATTACCAGCCCCTCAGAAATGGGGGCGGGGTAGGAGCTAATTAAAATGCTGTGCATTAGATGCTACAGTCCCCCTTTCCTGCAAAGTCACTGGCCTCCTTTTGTCATTAACCCTTTTAAGACAGGGCAGTTCTGTCTAGGACACCTGGGATGCACCCTCCCTTTTGATTAAGGACAGCTAACTCTGTTTTTTCTTTTCCTCATTAAGCATAGTTAATGTTAGAATTTGATTTATTTTATATTGTTGCTTATGGTGTTTTTCTCCTTTGTAATCATGTCCTCAGCTAACAGTTAACTTGGGATTTGTTTGTTTTGTCTTTTGACTTGTTCTTCCTCTATAGTCTTGTGATTCACATGTCATAAATGGTTTCCATTGTTTTGTGGTTTGTTCCAGAAACAGTCTGACTGTAAACCTATAACATGCACCTTTCCCATGATCATAAAAATAACTGTAAAGATTCTACTTCTGTAGTCACTTCTTCACTTGCTCCAAAGAGCTTCCCTGCTTTTGATCTAGGCCTCTTCATTCTCCTACCAGGAGAGAGAGCAAGTTTGGTCCGTGTGTGTGTGTGTGTGTGTGTGTGTGTGTGTGTGTATGTGTGTATGCATGCATTAGCTTGCAACATCTCAGCACTAGCTCCTGGTTTTTGATACCATAACACCTATGAGCTATGCTATAGAAAAATCACATGCTGTCTTTGCTTTAAAACTTTAAAGCAAGTGCTGACAGGAGCCTGATATAGCTGTCTCATGAAAGGCTGTGCCAGATCCTGACCAATACAGATACAAATGCTTGAAGCCAACCATTGGACTGAGCACAGGGACCCCCAATGAAGGAGTTAGGGGAAGGACTGAAGGAGCTGAAGGGGCTTTATCTGGCATCAATGGGAGGGGAGGCCCTTAGTCCTGTGAAGGCTTGATGCCCCAGTATAGAGGAATGCTAGAGTGGTAAGGTGGGAACAGGTGGGTAGGTGGGAATGAGTGGAGGAGCGTGCCACGCCCACTCCAATGAAGTCTTGTGACAAGCCCAAAAGCTTGGCCAAAGACCAGAGGCGAAAAGCTTCAAAGGAAGCCAGTCTCTTGGAATTCATTCGTTGGCACACTAACTCAGAGGTAGCCCAGATATGTCCTTGCGAACTCAAGTGTTAGGTGCCCACCAAGATATGATTTACTAAAGCTAAACGAAATTGGACATTGCTCTCTAACTTTTACCAATGTTCCAACATCTTAGCCAAACCCTGGCTTGGAATTTTGTAAAGAATGTTACCCATCCAGACTAATTGCCTCCGGCAATGTTAGGGAGATAGTGAAGGGGGTGGGGCATTGAAGTTTACAGAATGGGAGTTGTTTATCCCAGGGCAAGGTCAAGTAGAATCCTCATTTTCAGTCACATAAGGCAGCTGAGCCACTCCTAGGAATTAACAAGAATGAGACTCCCAGAGACTATCTCTACTAGCCCAGAAGATTAGCATAGTGGGCATTTTACTAAGGATGGGCTGGACCTTGAGCCAAGTGTGTGTGAGTATACTGCAAAGCAGTCAGCATTCGAGATTCGAGCTTTGAGCTTCGAGCCTCATGTGGTCCGCAGCACCCCCTTCTTCCCGCCCCCCCACCCACCCAAAGCGCTCGGGCCTGGGAGCAGGGGGGTGAGGGGGCGGGACGTGGGGGGGGAGGTGCAGCGCCTGTCTAGAAGAGGTGGCTGCTTTAGACCCAGTGTGTTTTAGATGGCCTCAGATGTGTCTCCACCTCGACCTCTGAGATGCCAGATTTTTCTTTTCTCTTGTAATGACTGTAAAAGTCTGATGCCATTTTTGAGAAATAGACTCAGATTCAGCACTTCCTTGTGTCATCTCTGTTTGTCAATTCTTCGCCAACGCCTTGTCGACCTGACTAGGACCCTGTTCCCCCATGGGTTGAGGGAGGCCTAGATTGGCTGGCCCGAGGCAGAAGCACCCTAATAGAAGCAGGTTAGGGGGATGGAATATGGGGTTTGCAGAGGGGAAACCAGGAAAGGGGATAGCATTTGAAATGTAAACAAATAAAATATCCAGTTTAAAAAACAAACTTTAAAGCAGGAAGCCTTGATATCCCCATGCTCATTTTATATAGTATGTCATGTAGTCCAAGCCAGTCTTCAGTTCCTGACCCTCCTTCTTCTATCTCCTAGGTACATGGATTACAGGCTTGCATCTCACCCAGTGACCATGTCCTCTCAGCAGAGATGCAGGGGGAGGACCTGGGTATATAAAGAGACCTGACATGTGCTGGTCATACTATGGAATGGGCACTGTGCTCCTGCCTCAGGCACTCCAAGACCAATATGGAGTTTGTTCTGGGCTCTTCTGAATGAAGAGAAGCCTGGGCTCCTGTAGCATTAGTCTGAGAAACTGAACTAAACACTCACATATTCTAGGATATTCACATATTCAAGGCCTGGATATATTATGAGTCTATCAGAGATATTGAAAGAAGCATTTTTGTTTATTTGTTGTTTGTTTAGTTTTAGTTAAATAGTAATTCTTTGAAAAGAAAAGGGAGTCTTGTCAGTGCCAATTTGGATCTTCTTTTTGTTTTTGGATCTTTGTGTGTGTGTGAGAATGTGGGTGTCTGTGAATGTGGGTGTGATATACACATGTCACAGTGTAGGCATGATGTGCGCGTGTCACGTGTGCAGTGTGACATCATGCATGTGGAAGCCAGAGGACCCTGTCAGGATCCTCACTTTGTTTGAGGCAGTCTCTTTATTCATCTCTGCCGTGAACACCAGGCTCTCTGCTGTGAGACCTTCCAAGGATTCCCTGCCTCTGCCTCCATTCTCTCCAAAGGAATAGCACTGAGACAATTGTTACCACATCCATCTTTATGTAGGTTCTGGGGATTCAAACTCAGCTCTTCAAATTTCCAGTTCAAAGGCTTCAACCGCCAAGTGATCTACCTAGCCCTCCCCTTTAGTTTTAATAATCAGAGATGTAGTCATTTTTCACTCAGAATTAATTAGAGGGCATGGGCAGCGTCACCGTGAGCAGCACTCAGGGCTGTGGTGGGGTTCTCCGAGATGAATGTGTGAGGAGGAAAAACAAAATCAGAGAAGAGAAGGAACTTATTAAAGCGCAGCCCCTAGGTTCCCCAAAGCTTGTCTCCAGCTACGTATTTGTTGGCAAGTAAACTTTCACCTTGTTTAGTGTGAAATAGAAACACTTTTTAAAAGCCACCCATGGATCATTCTGGTGCACACTGAGGTAACAGCTGTCCGTGTCAGTGACAGCCACTCAGTGTGTCACATGTCAACTAGGATGGGTCACAGCTCTGCTTGATGTCATCCCACCAGGAAGCCCAAGCGATGATGTCACCTCTACTTGGAAGTTGGCCACTTTTGTGCTGCTTGGAAAGGGCAAATTCCCTTTTATTAATTAAGCCTTGGCTCTTAGTGTTTCCTGCCCAGCTTTCTGCTTCAAGGTGGTCAGGACTCATTGTCAGTGCCCAGTGGGGAACCACTGAAGAACTCCCAGTATGGTGATGCGGGGATCAGTGTTTACAAATCAAGAGGTTATGAAGAGAGAAGCCGTGAGAGATGCTTTCAGCTGTCCACCTCAGACCCTGGCGTCATGAAGGAGCTGGAGGGTGAAATCATCTTCCTCCCCCCACTCTATTATTTAAAACCTGATTGCCAAAGCTGCCAGGGGATCCACACAGTGGCAAAGTGGCTGGCCTCTCAGTACCAGGCTTTCCAGTCACCATCAGGTCTCCCAGCCGACCACTCCCACTCCGCCCCAGTGTCTTCTTGTTTCCTCTAGGCTCCATTGCTGAGAGCGACCTGTGTACTCTGCCTGGTCCACAACCCAAGGCTCTACATTAACTGACTCAAAAGGACCAATACTTGGACACAGGAAGAGTAAGGCCGGCTTGACAGCATGCAGGTGGAGTGTGTGTGTGTGTGTATGTGTGTGTGTATGTGTGTATTTGTGTGTGTATATGTGTATGTATGTGTATGTGTGTGTATTTGTGTATATATGTGTGTATTTGTGTGTGTATGTGTGTGTATGTATGTGTATTTATGTGTATGTGTGTATGTGTATGTGTGTATATATGTGTGTATTTGTGTGTATGCATGTGTATTTGTGTGTATGTGTGTATGTGTATGTGTGTATGTATGTGTATTTGTGTATATATGTGTGTATTTGTGTGTATGTGTGTGTATGTATGTGTATTTGTATGTGTGTATGTGTGTATGTATGTGTATTTGTGTGTGTATGTGTGTATTTGTATGTCTGTGTGTGTTTGTGTATGTGTGTGAGTGTGTGTATTTGTGTGTGTATATGTATGTGTATGTGTGTGTATGTGTATGTGTGTATATGTATGTTTATATGTGTGTACGTATGTGTGTGTATATGTATGTGTATGTATGTATATATATGTTTATATGTGTGTATGTGTGTGTATATGTGTGTATGTATGTGTGTGCGCGTGTGTATGTGTGTGTGTGTATGTGTGTGTGTGTGTACGATTTCCACCTCAGTGGTTGAGAACACTGTCCACTGCTAACATGGAAGAGTCGGGGAGGTGGCTGGAGTTTGTACAGACCTAGTGCACTCATCTTGGGCCACACTGAGTTGGACTAGAGCTCCTCCTCTGAGATCACCCAGCCGTTGGGAAGCTGTAGAAGGCATGCATGGGCAGAGGCCTTGCTAGGTAGAAAATTAGACTGGAAGAGTTTAAAGGGATCACTGGACCAGGATATTAGGAAATATAATATGCCTGAGGTCGGGGGTACCTTTGGCAGGCCCATGCCAAAGTGTACCCCTGAGAAACAATGTTCTACAGCAGATCTGGTATAAAAGAGGTTTACTGGGGAGGGGAGAGGAGTGAGGACCTGAGGAAGGGACAGACAGACAAGTGGACATCTAGACAGACAGACAGGGAACAGAGAGAGAACAACAAGGGAAGAAAGGGGAAATGTGTAGAGAGAACAGAGACAGGAACAGAAAGAGCTGGGGTGGTCCTTTTGTCTGCAGCACACACCTGTGCACCTGGTGGCAGTGGCACGTGATGACATAAGCAGTTGCTAGATCCCTGAGAACAGACCAGTGGAACTACCTGTAAGCTAACACAAGCTCTTAACTTTTCCCACTCACCCCGGACTCCCAACTAGAAACATCTTTACATGAGTGTGTAGTTATATGAAATAGGTATGTAAATCAAATACTTACTGACAATGCAGCATAAAGAAGTCTATTTCAAAATAATTCTTTGGTGTATAGATAATTTTTTCATTTCTTAAAGACGGAAGCAAATTTGCATACTAATAAGAGGTATGCATTTGTTTTTATATAAAGAATTCCGTCTTGGCTGACTCTTTGGCACTGGAGAATTCAGAGCCTCCTTGTGTTTTTCAGGCTTGATTGATATTCTGACTTTATGACTGTCCATGGTAAGAATTCAACTTTACAAAAATACATAGGACAAACACATAGTGCTTATACGTTTGGGGACGATCTGATAAATTATTAGAAAATCTATCCTAGTCCCTATCCAAAATTCATTGAAGCTGGGCAGTGGTGGTGCACGCCTTTAATCCCAGCACTTGGGAGGCAGAGGCAGGTGGATTTCTGAGTTCGAGGCCAGCCTGGTCTACAGAGTGAGTTCCAGGATAGCCAGGACTATACAGAGAAACCTTGTCTCCAAAAACCCAAAAAAAAAAAAAAAAAAAAAAAAAAGACAAAATTCATTGAATGATTTTTTTTAATGAGATTAAATTCAGTAGCTCAAACAGCAATTTTTAAAATCAAACATTCTAATGTACCTCAATCTAAAGACTATTAATTTGATATTTAAATGCTAAGAAATAATGTCTGGAAAATACTGTCTTTATTTTTAGAATTAAATCATTAACCTTTCTATCATGGCAGAAAAAAAATTATTTAGTAAAAACCCCGCAGTTCCTAATACACTGAGGCGTTTTGGGGCCCATCCATTGGCACTGCACAGTTTGACGGCATGCACAGTGTGGAATGCGTGTGTGTTTCACACTCAGAGCCAAGCCCGCAGTGATGTCATGTAAGGAACTCAGATTCGCACTGCTCACACCACCCAGACTCATACAACCTCAGATTCCTCACACATTCGATTTTCAGTTAATTTCCACTTGTTGTATATTCACAGACCTCATAGTGTGGTCTGATCTCTCAAAACCTCCATGTTCTCTTCCAGAGCCCCTCCCCACAGTTTAAGAGGATGGGGGGGCCTCCCACCCCCATGACCCCACAGTTTAAGAAGATGGGGCCCAGAGCGACATTGATGGGAAGGAAGAAGGAGGGGTTGGGATGGGAGGAGATGCCTCAGAGGCAGAAAGAGGAGACAAAAATCCTAAGCCGAGGAGACGGGACAGAGTGCATCGGGCCAGCCAGTCTCCTTTTAAATCCACAGCTGGTTGGTTCTTGTGTTCATTCACTGCCGGTTGTGACCAAGCTTGGGTCGTCTTCAAAGCATTGATGTGGACTGACTTTCCTGGCTCACATGCTAAGGCCCTGACATGCTGTATAAGTTGTATATTGCCAACACAGAGGATTTAGCCCACGAGGAATGAAAACCAAGGTCTTTTAGAGGCAGGAATAAACAGGTGATACTCGGGACTTGTACTTTACATGTGGCCATCTCTTTCCTAGCATGGGGGGGGGGGGGTCTCTTACCTGTCCCATTTCAGGGGCCATTTTGTGTGTGGGAGTGCATAAGAGTGTGTAGAGTGTGTGTGTGTGTGTGTGTTGCCCATGTGTCATACTGCCCGTGTAGAGGTCAGAGAACAATCTCGGTTGTTTACTGCTGTGGATGCCAGGCTAGCTGGCCTTCAAGCTTCTGGGGAGCTGCCTAACTCTGCCTCCCTTTTCCCAGTAAGGTGTGCTGGGATTACAGAAGTGTGTGCTCTTACGTCTGGAACTTTGTGTGGGTTTCAGGATCCTAACTCAGGTTATCCTAGCACAGGTTTGCACTTGCTTTACCCACTGAGCCGTCTCCCCAGTCCCTTGGAGAGCCAATCCAACTTGGAGAGAATTGTCGGGAGGACTCTGTGCCATGGTAAGAATTTAGGCAGATGCCATTTGTGGATCCACACAACCCTGAAATTTTAAGTCTGGGAATGATACTCATGTGATAATTGGAGGATGAAGGCTAAGATTACAGAGGAAACAGGTTTGGGTGGGAGACTCACAAGAATAGCTCCACTCTAAATCCACAACTTCATTTGGTCCATGTATTTACTGGTTTCACACACTCAGATTCAGCCAATTGTGGACAAGAAATATTCCAGGGGTGGGACTAGGGAGTGTGTGTGTCTTCACTGAACAAGTCCAGGCTCTATTTTCCTTGTCATTAATGCCTAAATAATTCAGCAAAACACTATTTACATAAATGTTTACATTGCATTAGATAGTGTAAGTGGTCTAGAGATGGTTTAAAGTATTCGAGAGACTATATGAAATTACAATACCATTTGTTGGAGACTTTGGTATCTATACAATTTATTCTCCGAGGTTCTATGGCCGAGTTCTCTATACCAGGAACCAACCACACTCTTGAAGTAGCATAGTGAAAGAAGGAAAAGATCTTCACTATGGGAGTTTAATGCCAAAGTGGGAATGAGGAGAGAGGCTTGTAAGGCAGTGTGCATGGGAGCAGAAGGGAGGAGACAAGCTTGATACAGAGAAATGTATTAGAAAGCAATAGAAGGTGAAAGGAGATCTGAGATTTGCTGAGGAAAGTTGGCAAGTTAGGCAAAAGGAAATCTCTGAATCTGTACGGATCCTTGAAAAGTAATCTGGTGTGTGTGTGTGTGTGTGCGCGCGCGTGCGCATGCGTGCACATGTGTGTGCATGCATGTGCACATGTGTGTGCATGTGTGTGTATGTGCATGCGCATGTATGTTATGTATCTATAGAAAGAGAAACCAGTAGCTTCAGATGTAAGGAGAAAACTCTTTTTTTCCCCCGAGACAGGGTTTCTCTGTGTAGCCCTGGCTGTCCTGGAACTCACTCTGTAGACCAGGCTGGCCTTGAACTCAGAAATCCGCCTGCCTCTGCCTCCCAAGTGCTGGGATTAAAGATGTGAGCCACCACCGCCTGGCAGGAGAAAACCCTTTATGAGAAATTCATTTTACAAGTGTTGGATGGTCTCAGTGGTAGCACACTCTAGAACCTGGGAGACGTTCTAGAAAAGGATTTGAGTGTTGCTCTGTAAAGCAATGTTTCTTCTTTGTGGCAAAGGAAATACCAATATATAGGCCTAGTCTCCAGTGTGAGAGGCTAAAGAAGATGTAAAATTTCTCTAAATCAAAGTGTAAAAGGCTTTTGAAGAGGTGTGTGTGTGTGTGTGTGTGTGTGTGTGTGTGTGTGTGTGTTTTCAAGACAGGGTTTCTTTGTGTAGCTTTGGCCATTCTGAACTGGATCTATAGACCAGGCTAGCCTCGAACTCAGAGATCCCAAATGTGAGTGCTGGGATGTGTGCTACCCCTGCCACCCCAGCTACAGTACTTCTCTTCTCTGGAACTTGTGGAGTGTTGGTGGTACAGGTTTGCATTTGCAGCAGTAGTGTTTGGGAGGGCTGGCATGCCTGTGAAATGGCATGTCTTAGCAGAGGACAGTGAGGTTGGCAGTGAGGTTGGCAGCCAAGGTCATGACTTGGAATCACGGTCCCTTCTTATGGGACCAGCCTTATGAACTGGACTCACCTAGACTTTCTGAGCCCTCCAAGAGAGCAAAGCCACAGCTGCCTGCTTTATGAGGTTGCTGTGAAAACAGCACTGAAACAATGACATCTGGCACATCACCAGGTCATCATTACTCAAGAAATCTGAATTTCCCTTTGTCAGCTGCAGTTGTAGACAGGCACCCAGATAGGTGAGTGTTGGAGTCCAGAAGCATCATCAGGCCTGTTACTGACTAGCCAGAAGAAAAGAGATGGCCATGTTTTTCCACACGTGCTTTTACATAAAATCGAGTTTATTATTATTAAAGTGGTGAAATATAAATATTAGACAGACTCATTCATAAAATTTAATTACATGTTTAATGAAATACAAATGCTTAGGAGTCATAGGAATGGTGGTTTTTGAATCATACCAACTTCTCATTTAACCCCTCCTCTCCTCTTTATACATGAATGAATAAGTGATTTCATTGGACACTTGCTTGAAATCTTAGGATGTACTTATGACAATTTTGCTGAAGTCTCTGTATTTATTAATCATAATTTTCCAAATTGCACCTCATCTGTAGTGATCAAACCCATTCCAACAGGTTCCTTAACATCTAAACTTTTCTTCTTCTTTTTTTTTTTTAAGTTGACTTTTATTATTTGTCATGCCATTAAGAATGCCATCATTGGACACCAAATCCCATGTGAGTTTTACAGTTCTATCTCCCTGGGAACACATTTTCACCTAAACACATTTTGATAAAATTATGACTATTCACATCTAAACTTTTCAACAGCAAAAAGGAAATCCTATGATTTAATTTTTTTTTTTTTGAGAAATCCCATCATTTTTTTTTTCCAGTCAATCAGAGAAACTAATTTACTTTCCCCAGCTTTGTCCATTCCTTCTCCTCAGGGTCTGACCAGCTGAGTGAAAGACACCATAGTTGGAGCCAGCCGTCTTCCTCTTGGGGGGAGCGGTTGTCTTAGGTTAATAAACCTGCTTCTAGGGACCAGAAAGATGATGAAAGCCAGAGGGGTCAGGGGCCTCGCTGTAAGATTGTGTCTTCTCCTAGCATTCGAAGCTAATGTTGCAGTTTGGTGACTGCTCTGTATTGTAATGGTAAAATTTATATTGGAAGCTCTAGACCTACAAGGGAGTCCTTGTGTTTGTAAGCTTTTTGTTGTGCAAACCTTGGGTTTTGGGGTTTTTGTTGTTTGTTTGTTTTAGTTAAAACTATTGGTTAAATAAAATTGGCTCCAACCAATTATTAGAGGGATTAGTGTTGGATGGGTTTGAAGTGACCTGGTTGGAGGAGAGGACTAGAGGAGGAGGAAGAAGAAGGAGAGAAGGGGAGCGGAGAGAGAGAAAGAGAAAGAGAGAGGAAGCAGCCATGAAAGGAGATAGACAATGAACTGGTGCCCGGGAGAAACAATAAGTTTCTGGGCTACCTCGCTCAGAAAGTAGCAGACCAGCAGTTAGAAGAGTAGATTAGGGTTGAACCCCACCCCCCAGTAATTGTCAAAACCAAATAAAATAGCCATATTCTGAGTCTCATTCCTTTGTAAGCTAGTCAGGGATTAGCTTAAGATGGTTGTACTACAGCTAACTCATAGAAGCTCGGCAGTATGACTACCCAAACGTGAGCTCAGCAAGGAGGACACCAAGGAACATGTCAAACTGGATGGGGAAAAGCCCATAGGGCTGGCTGCAGCACTACACAGGGAACCACGGGCAACTGAGTGAAGCTGGGGTGGGGAGGAGGCCTCAGGGAGGAACACAGTAACCAGTGCCCCGTGCCAGCGGCCAGCCCTGAACACACGCACACAGGTAGCCTCATATGGATTTAACAGGTCACATTATGCCAATTACTGCTGCATGCGTACATAGACAGAGACATAAAGAATTTACAGAAAAGCAGGAGAGATGTATAGGAGGGTTTGGAGTGGGGAAAGGGAAGGAGGAAATGTGATTAAAATACAAACTCAAAAAGAAAAACAAAAAAGAAAAAAAAAACTTGTTCAAGTTACAAATTTGTCATTATGGAATTGTAACTTCTCGAATCCTATTCAATATAGCCAAGATTGTAAGCGTGTAGACGTTTAGTTATGGTGCATATATGGGCACTGCACACCTGGGTACTGTAGACTCTGATATAGTAAGATGCAGTGTTAGGAGAGAGAGAGAGAGAGAGAGAGAGAGAGAGAGAGAGAGAGAGAGAG
>JADRCD010208183.1:0-18949 GCA_019843815.1 Montemys delectorum | reverse complement strand
AGAAAGAAAGAAAGAAAGAAAGAAAGAAAGAAAGAAAGAAAGAAAGAAAGAAAGAAAGAAAGAAAGAGAGAGAGAGAGAGAGAAAGAGAGAGAGAGGGGGAGGGAGGGAGGGAGGGAGGAAGGAAGAAAGAAAGAAAGGAAAGAAAGGAAAGAAAAAGAAAGTGGTATGTGCGCCATAGTAATGCATTGTAAACTGAGAGTTAATAAAAACCTACTGCCATCCAGAGCCTTTCACTTGCAACCCTTGACCCTCCCCAGCTCTTATTGCCATCCCATGTAATTCTAACCTAGGTAGATCACCAGAAATGGCCAAAAGTGGAGTTCTAGTCTAAGAAATTCAGCTTGCTGACGATAGCAACCCTATGAACACTAGTTCAGACAAAAAGAGCACATTGAAATGAAACAGGAGGACCTTACACATTCCAAGTGTAAAATATACCAAGGCTTCAATGTGACCTGGAAGCCCCCATTTGCTTCATCTGATGCTCCAAGCACTTACTCACTTCAAGTGAGGCCCTGAGCCCCGTGGTGTCTTGCTATAACTGTTTCTTGTCCCCTTCTGACCCTGCCATCTTTGCCATGTTTGCCCTGATACAACATGGCCACAGCACAAAGCCATTCTTGAGGTACAATGTTTCATGTTATGGTGTTGACACTTGGTGCTAAGGGAAGCCTTTGATTCACCACAGGCCAGAAGATGAAGTTGTAACTCTCTGTAGCTCCTGCAGTTGTTAGATGCTATAGAATCTATGATACCCAGCTATGTCTCCTCTCAGGCCCTGATTCTAGATTGAACAAGGTAGGCTAGATTAACAGAATAAGTTCCCTATAGTGAGCAAACCGACTCTCTTCTTTGCTGTTTTGGACAAACAATTAGTGTATGATAGTTTAAACCATATGCATATTTTAAAAGATTGATGAACTAACATAATGATCTCACTATCCTATATAACATCCTATTAAGAAGAAAAATTACTCCCAGTTCTATAAAACAACAAACTTTTATTTAAAAAAAAAAAAGTCTGTTCCTAGTTTGGGCGTTATCTTCATAGAGCATCTGCCAATGGTATATAGTGAACATAAAGGTAAAGTGAAGGAGATGAGTATTACTAAATATTGACGTGTGTGTATGTGTGTCTGTGTGTGTGTGTGTGTGTGTGTCTGTGTGTTTGTGTGTCTATTTCTGTGTCTGTGCATTCAGATGAAGAATCAGAATCAGAACCAGACACTTGAAAAATATTTTACTTTCAAATGGCAGAGGAGAAGAAAGGGAGCCACCCTTCAAGACAATAAAAAGCTGTTAAAAAAGGAAGCATGACTGGGCATGATGGTATATGCCTCTAATCCCAAGATTTAGGAAGGAGAGGCAGGAAGATTAGAAGTCAAGGCCATCCTCAACTGCATAGGCAGTTTGAGGCCAGCCTGGGCCTCATGAGACATGAGACAATGTCTTAGGAAGAAAAAGAATGAAAGGGAAGGGGGAAGGAGGGAGGGCGGAAGAGAGAAAGAAAGAGAGAGAGAGAAAGAGAGAAGAAAAAGGGAAAGAGGAGACTAAACTACCCTTTGGTTGCTAGCAGCCATCTGCCACAAACTGTCCAAGAACTAGACATACAATTACTTACGCCTCATAAAATCTAACAGAAAGCTACTATTAGTCCGACTACCAGACAAAGGCGCTGGCACAGCTGACTTTACATGCGTGCTACAAAACCAATATTCTGCACAAGGCCCCTTTGACTTCAAAACTCACCTTCAGTCAGCACCCCTCACTCCTCCAGCCAGCACAGGGAGGTCCTAGGCCGGCCTCCTGGAACCTCCCCAAGCCTGCTGCAAGGAACAAGCGCTCTGTGTGCCTCACTTTTCTCAGTAAAGGAAAGGCCTTCTAGAACACACATCTACACACAGAGAAAAGCTGTTCAAAAGATTGGGCTCACGTGTGTGAGCACTCAGAAAAGTTTCAGACTCAACCTAAACCCCTCACCCTTCACTCTGCTGGACCCAGTTGAAACTCTTGATCTTAAATTCCAGATGTCTTGGGTTGAGCTGCTTCAAGGTCTCCTTACCATACATTATCTTGCTCTGATAATGAGATCTGGAGCAAGCTGGTTAGTGGCTAGTTCCGCATGCAGAGTTTTACATAACTCAAATGATCTGCTTGTCTTTTCTCCAGCCTCTGTTGATGAGCAATCTGAGAAAGAAATTGTTGACAATGATGAACATGCATATACATAAATATGCATGAAGGCAAGATAATGCAGCAGTTATTTCTATTATTACCCTACATTGCTTTGGATGCTGTGATCCGAAGGCACATGATCAGTCCTATAAAGAGGGAAAGGTCAACTGCCTAGACCTGATTGCAGGCAAACAATAGTTTCTGCAGACTACAAAACATATCTGAATATTGAAGAAATGCAAAGAAGTCCAAGCAAATACACTTACCTGGGGGGGGGGGGGGGGGAGCTAAAACCACATCAGCACAGACATTTTAAAATGAAGATGGACCAAGCGCTGAAGACAGAGAAGAGGAAATCAAATATGCTATCGAAGTAATCTTCAGTGCTGGCCCTCAGGGGACAAGCTAAGTAACCTAATAGGTGTTTTCCATCTTTGAATTCTATGACTGGAATAGTAATGAAGGTTTTAGTTTGGAATTGGAACGCTGCAGAGAACTTAGGAGGTATACAAGAAAAAAAAAATACCCTTTTCTATTATCTACCCACACTCTGTCTGGCTTAAACTCAGACTGACTGATTTCTGTTTTCCTAAGTGCTCACGCACCATAACAGCGTTTTTACACACTGCACGACCATCACACACACATGCATACAATTATGGCTAGAGATGCACGAGGGTTTGTGGATGGATGGATGGATTGTTCATTCCTGATGCGTCAGTTCCCTGATTCACATTCAACACATGGAGCATGAAAGCAGATTTCTTTTAGAAGAGAAAAAGAAAAAACCAGTTGGCTGCTGTAGAGTAGAATTTATGGGTCAGATCTTAATTCCTGGAATATATCAGCAAATGAGTCTTATACTTGTAAGTTACAATGTTTATCTAAAATGATGTCTGTGTTGGAGGAAAGAGGTGATAGGCACACGGAAAGAAAGGTTTAAGGTCCCTTCGAGTTTGTTATCAGCAGGATTTGGCATAGTAAAGTTACAGTAAGTATGTCTTGAAAGTTAAAGTATCCTCACACTGGTCACGTTCATTTTCTGGTGACGAGTTTGAATTATATCTAAGACATGGGAAGAACTAACAGTCAATGCTCTGGCCAAGGTGGGAAAGAGCGGACAATTTCTCCAGATGGTCTAGAAAACCTATCAGTTACATCAGAGTTAAATAATATGTGGGTCAAATTCCACAATCCCAAGTTCAATCCAAATGTGAAGTTTGTTATGCTACCTCTTAAATAATATTCATATGAGTAGAGGAATGTAATCATAAATGAGTAGACCTTATAATCTGAAACGAATACATTATTACCTGGGGCTTTTTCATCTTTTGCAAACTGATAGTTGTTGAAATGGAATCTGACCCACACAAACAAATTCATCTTTATGAATGTGAATCTGATATGGCAAAACCCCTTCAGAGCTCCACGCCACATGCTCTTTCCATTACTGAACACTTTCAAGGATACGCACTAAGTACATGTAAAAGTTATTTCCATTGAAGAGGGCATTAAATCCTAACACACCAATCTCCAAATGCAGTAAATTATTATCAAACGCTAACAACCATTACATCTAATGGAGCTCGTTGTGAAATGTACACATGGAAACATACCTATTTCAGCATTTTCTTCCCTCAGGAACATTTGGAACATAATTATTGCATATACAGCATTTGCACTTTTTCTTTCTCCATTGTTATCTAGTGCCATTAAAAATATTTTTCTGGAACAAAGTGTGCCTCCTTCAATTTTCCCCCAAGTGAAGATGTGTGAGTTTCTAAGAGGGGCATTAGAATTCTTGCTCCATGGAGACCAGCATTACGCAATCTAGCGCCATAGCTTCCTCCTTTGTGGGGACCAGCCAGATACTGGGTTTAGAGTCCGTGCAACCTTCATTCATCCGCACCGCACGGTCTTTTTTTCAGCTAATAGTTATTCATTGTGCCAGCCCCTATTCGGAGTGTTTCATGTGGGAACGGCAGAACAGCAGTCAAGGAGGGAGTGGAGAAGAAACCCTCCATTTTTGAAACAAGGTTCTGATTATACAGTACTTCCTTTGTTAACAGTAATTGCTTGTTACCTTACAACATTATCCTTTAATTAGAAATGCCAATACAGGAAAATGTTAACTAGGCCTCCCACCTATTATCAAATATTAGATATGTCAAAATCACAAGCAGGCGTAGAAAAGCATACTGATAATGATAAGAAGGTAATAATAACAACATCTGCCACTTATTGCTTGGAGTGTGCCTGACACCAGGACAAACACTTTAGATTCAACTGCAAGATGATGCAGTCTCTTACTGCTGGGATGGTGTATAACGTGCGGCTCTTTCAAGGATACTGCTCAGGATCACATAAATAGGAAAGACGAAAAACACCTCTGCCAAAATAGGAATAGATGAATAAATGAATTTATCTTGCTGAATGCCCCAGATCTAGGTAATGTTACTTCTCCTAACAGCTGACTGAACTTGGAAACAGAGAAAGGAAGAATTTGCCACAAAATTAAGATTTAAATCCAGTTAGATGCGAGTGAGCCCCAGGTCTGTGGTTATGACAGCACTCTGAAGCAAAGTCCGCTGGCATCTTGGGTCCTACATCTCACTTCCTCAAAGAATCAAACGTATGCCTCTTTTCTTTTTCTTTGGGACAAGTTCTTACTGTGTAGCTCTGGCTGGCCTGGAACTCCCTATGTAGACCAGGTTGCCTTTGGACTCATAAAGGCCCAGTGGTCTCTGCCTCCTGAGTACTGGGATCAAAGGTGTGTGCCACCAAGCCTAACTCCGTATACTTTTTGGAAAGCTTTTATTGTACTTTTTTGAGGGATGAGCAGTGCAAATGAATCCCTCTTGTGAGTTAGTTCTTTCCGGTCACCACACAAGGCCTGGTCATCACCTCGACAGCAAGTGGTATTTTCCAGACGAACTATCTCACTGGCCCATGTATCTCTGAATGAAATAATCCCCTCATTCATATGACAAAGCTTTTAATTTCCTTTTATTTTTGCTTTGTGTGTGTAAGCACAAGTACATGCATGATCATGTGGGAGGGTCACCAACATTGTTTTCTGAGATAGGTCCTCTCAGCTAACCCCTAGGTTACAGATTAGACAAGACTGGAGAGCTGATAAGCTGTAAGAATCCTCCTGTATCTGCATAAGATTACCCAGTGCGAAGATGAAAGGTATGTGGCCCTGTTCCTGGATATTTACTTGGGTGCTAGGGATCCAAGTTCAGGTCCTTAAGTTCACTGACTAAGCCATCTCCACAGCCCTCATCGAGTATCTCTGAGTGCCTTCTCTCTTTGTACTTTTTCATACTACTCCTATAAACTCAGTGTTCACTCTGAACTCACAGAAATAACTTCTGCAATCAAGGTATCTTAAAACAAACCTTCTTTCTACCCCTCAAAGAGTCAGTGGTGGCATCAGCAGCAGAAAGCAAGTTCAGGAAGCATTTACAGTGGGAGGAGTTCAAATTGACTCTTTTCATTGAAACCTGGCGTGGGAATGTGGGACTTTAACTGTGGCGAGCCTCAATTCTTCAAACACAAAAATAAGACAAGGGGAAGAAATAATAATTACTGTTCAAATTCTGCAAAGATTTCAGCACAATATGGTGGACAAGAAGCTCAACTGCTATCTAGTTTCTTCAGCAAACGTGTTAAACCAATTCGTGAAATAAGAGGCCATGAATTCGAAGGAGAGTGGAGAAGAGTACTAGGAGGGTTTAGAGGGAGGAGGTGAAAGGAGCAAATGCTGGGATTGTATTATAAACTTAAAAGTAAAATGTTTAAAAAGGACGTGGAAAAAAAATGAAACATCTACATGCTGACAAGGTGTGTAGTGGGTATGCCATCCCTGGAGAATAGCACTGAAGAGAGATGCAGGAGCATGACTCTGGGAACCCTAGAAAGACACCTGCTACTGGTCCAGGCTTCCCAAAGTTAAAGCCATGCCTCCACCCAGACAGGTGCTCAGACCAATGGCCTTTCAGATGGAAAGTGAAAGGGACAATTATATCTTGAGTTTTACTCTTCCTGGAAGGCCAAAATCAACTCATGTGAGGGAAGTCTCCAGAGTAGAAACTGAGAGAGGGTCAAAGGTTTGGGATTCCTTAATCTCTGAGGTTCCGTCTAGCAATTGTGTTTTATGATTCTAACCTCTGACCAATTTACAAGAGTAATTGAAGCCGTCTCAAATGTCTTGTGAATCTATTAAAGCTGAGCACCAGGGTATTGAGAGGAGGGAGACAGAAGAAACAGTGCACGGCCTCTCGTTGATGAAATGATTCTAAATGGAGGAAGCACAGTAGCACATCTGAGAGAGGGCAAAGCTTGTTTACCCTTCCTGGTGCCCCAGGAAGGCATAGATCAGCACTTCTAAGCAAATGTGAGTGCACCCTCAGATGAAGTATTCTGAAAGCAGACAAGAAAACAAACATCAAGTTTCATGTTGAAGGGACTAGAGAGATGGCTCATCGGGTAAGAGCTGCTCTTGCCAATGACCCCAGTTGTGTTCCCAACACCCATATCAGGAAGCTCACAGCAGCCTGTTGGATCTCTAGGAGATGCACCGCCCACTTCTGGCCTCCAAAGGCCTCTGCAAACATGGGCGTATATACTCACGTAGACACACAGACACATAGATAGCAAGAAAAATGAACACCTCACCTTAACAATGAGAATCTCTTTCTCTCTTGGCAAAGACTGAGACTAACTGCTGGTTCCCAGATTTCTGTCTTTCATCGGAGAGAGATTCAGGAGGAAACAAGGAAAGCTTTCTCCTCGAAAATGTCTTCTCATGAAGTGAGACAACATCTGATGTGGCAGAGTATGTTGATCTGTAAACAGAGGTACAAGGAGTTATGGGATGAACAATGAAATGGTAAAGCCAAGACTAAAAGAAAGTTCCATAAAGAAGAGCTTTCAGTTCAGCTTTGAAAAAAAAAAAGAAAGAAATTGAGCTTTTAGGAATCAGGAGGGTTTCTAACAAAGGTAGAAAAGAGGTCGGGGGTGGGGGAAATCAACCTGCCTGATTAAGCAAACAAACCAACAAAAAGCAAAGATTAGAGGCAAGCAATTTTCTCAAAACATAGTTTTTCACCTTACTACTACTCAAAAAAATCCAAACTAAAATAGTAAACTACAAATGTATTTCTTTTCTGTCAGATTTGCAGGTAGTTTTAAGACAGTACCTAGTGTTGGCACAAATTAGAATTGTGTGAAGTTTTCATGAGAAGTCAAACAATATATATTTATCGGGTCCTTTAAAGGTATCGCTACAAGTTTACCCAAGGAATCCAAATCTGACATTTAATTCTAAGAGGAAGAAAACTCACAGAACCTTCTTTCGTTCCTTCACAGCGACCCGGCTGCCGGAAGTTCACCATGTCCATTCTCAAGATCCATACCAGAGAGACCTTTGACTCCTGTGGGAATCCCACTGTTGAGGTGGATCTATACACTGCGAAAGGTCTCTTCCAAGCTGTGGTGCCCAGCGGTGCATCCGCTGGCATCTATGAGGCCCTAGCACTCCAAGAACCTGATAAAACCCGCTTCATGGGGAAGGGTGTCTCACAGGCTGTTGAGCACATCACAAACACTATTGCACCTGGTTAGCAAGAAAGTGAATGTTCTCTTGACCACTGGCCAGCTCATGATCAAGATGGACGGCACCGAGAATAAATCTAAATTTGGTGCAAATGCCATCCTAGGAGTATCCCTGGCTGTCTGCAAAGCTGGTGCCGTGGAAAAGGGGGTGTCCCTTGACCGTCACATTTACCGGCAATCCTGAAGTCATCCTGCCAGTCCCAGCTTTCAGTGTGATCAACGGCCGTTCTCATGCTGGCAACAAGCTGGCCATGCAAGAGTTTATGATCCTGCCTGCGGGGATATCCAGTTTCCGGGAAGCCATACGCATTGATTGGAGTAGAGGTTTACCACAATCTGAAGAACGTCATCAAGGAGAAGTACAGAAAGGACGCCACCAATGTGGGTGATGAGGGCAGATTCAGACCTAGCATCCTGGAGAACAAAGAAGCACTGGAGCTACTCAAGACTGCAATTACCAAGGCTGGCTACACTGGCCAGGTAGTCAACAGCATGGATGTGGCTGCCTCTGATTTCTACAGGTCTAGCAAGTATGACCTGGACTTCAAGTCTCCGGATGACCCCAGCAGGTGCATCACACTTGACCAGCTGGCTGACCTGTACATGTCCTTCATCCAGGACTACCCAGTGGTGTCTATCGAAGACCCCTTTGACCAGGATGACTGGGATGCCTGGCAGAAGTTCACAGCTAGTGCAGGCATCCAGGTGGTGGTCGATGACCTCACAGTGACCAACCCTAAGCAGATTGCCAAGGCTGCAGGCAGAAGTCCTGCAACTGCCTCCTGCTCAAAGTGAACCAGATCGCCTCTGCGACACGCCTCTGCGGGCGTGTAACATTGGACTGCTGGCCCAGTCCAATGGCTGGGGCGTTATGGTGTACCACCGATCTGGGGAGACTAAGGACACTTTCATTGCTAACCTGGTGGTGGAGCTCTGCACTGGGCAAATCAAGACTGGTGCCCCTTGCCGATCTGAGCGCCTGGCCAAGTACAATCAGATCCTTAGAATCGAAGAGGAGCTGGGCAGCAAAGCCAAGTTTGCTGGCTGGTCCTTCAGGAACCCCCTGGCCAAGTAAAGCATAAACTGGAGATCCCTGGAGCCACCAGAGGACTTTGGTCCTCTGTCCCTGATGTCATCCAGGCGGCACAAGGCCGACCCAGTGCTTGCTCCTCCCATGTCACTGCATCCACACCTGACCACCAGGAACCCTGCTGGAGGCCCCAGCTTTGTAATCATGTGATTGGTCTGAATCATTGTTTCTGTCACCTGACTTCCCAGTTAGTGTCTGGAGCTCTCAGAATTCCAGTGTCATCTCTAGGGTGCCCACCATCAAGACTTCCCCAGTGGTTTACATGCAAAAATAAAAGCTGCAGAAGCCCATGGGGGGGGGAAGAGGAAGAAAATTCACAGATCTATATAAAGAGATATGGGAAGAAATTATCTATAGAGATAAAATATTATGAATTGTTAAATGTTTAATGATATTTTCAGAGTAAAATATACAGAAACTATATATAAAGAAATATGTTATAAAACATGCATCTTTATTTATTTGGGGGTCTTCTGAGATCTCATTTAGCCCTGCCTGGTCTTGAACTCACTGAGGACGATCTTCTACCTCTGGTTCCCCTGGTTCCACCTCCCAGTGCTTGCTATTCAATACACCCAGCTACAGTGTTTATATTTTTAAAAATATTTAGTGGCATTGCAAATTTTTTATGATATACTAAGTAAGAAATAAGAGTTCTGAATATATACGAATGTCTATATATAATCATATCTACATGAACAGTGAAACAAAGATGAGGAAGTATATCTAAAGATATCCTGCTTCTGAGTGGAAGGGATTATATGATTCTACTTAATTCTTCTTAACATTTGAAATATTCCAAATTTTTAATCATAAAAAAAAAAATTCTTTTTAAAACACTGGTTCTCAACCTGTGGGCCGTGGCCCTCTTGGGGTCAAATGACTGTTTCTCAGGTGTCACATATCAGATATCCTGCATATCAGATATTTATGATGTAATTTATTAGTAGCAAAGTTAGACTTGTGACATAGCAAGGAAAATAATTTTATGGTTGGAGGTCACAACAACATGAAGAACTGCATTAAGCAGCTCTAAGAAGGTTGGGAGCCATTGCTTTACAGCAATTTTTAAATGACTCGAATGTAGACAGACAAAAAACTGAAGTTGTCATTCAGCTCCGAGAACAATAAGAACAAAGGCAAAAAAGGCATGTGAAAAGGGCACTTTGGAAGCCACAGAGGAGAGCAAAATGTCCAGAGTCGATGAAACCAGAAGGAACCTGGAGTTGGATTACTGGTGACCTTCAAGGCTATGCTCATGAATTATTCCTGGGAATAGTGCAGCTCCTTATGAAGGGGATCGTGTGATCACCCTGATCTGAAAGGAGATTGTCCATGTGACAATCTGGGAGATACGGGATTAGCTAACAAGCGAAAACTAGGAGAAATTGCTCATAGAGACTCTGGTTTAGTGGTGCCTCCTTCAGTAATAGCCACAATGCACAGGTCAGTTGTGTATGCCCACACACAATGCATGCACACATTCTCCCACTAACAACTCCAGCAGCAGTTTCCTGAGAGAGCCCTGACTCACCTCTATGTGAATCTACGTGAATGCTTTCTATAGTCTCTATGTCCTATTTTTTTTCTACTTTTAAACTTTTTTTTTTCAAGTTTTTAATGTGGAACACAACTTAGAACACGACACCAGCTCAGGCCTGTCTTATCTGAACGTCTGTCTCATTAGCCCAACCCTGCACCTGGCAGTACTCAAGCTTTAGTAACAGATGAATCCAGGAACTAAGAGTTGGACCATGGTACCAGGAGCTGGAGCTTCCTAGAACACAAGGAAGGTAGAAACGTTTAGAATCTCATGTGGTGAAGCACTGAAGGGGCCCTCCTCACTCCACTACCTACCCTGCTGCCTTTCTTGCTTAGAATGCTTCTTGGTCTGAGTCGTCATTGAAACAAGACTTCAGCTTCATCTTTACCCCTGCTAATCTCCCCCTTGCCCCAGGAAGGCCAACAAGAAAGCCAAAACCAGCCCTAGAAGAAACTAGTTAGTTCATACAGCTAGTTCATACACCAACAGCTCTTCTACCTGTGTGTCATCCAACCTAACTCCTAAAACAGGAGCTTAGAACAAAAACTTGACCCAGAAGACAATACAGCACAAAGGCAGACTGTCTCTGGTAGACCTTCCCTCCCTCAGAAATCCATAGGCATTGGCTAGACATAGAAATTGTCCATTTTTCCTGGGAGAAAATAATTCAATAATCCTGGAGAAAGATGATCCAGGCATTATGTAGAACAGTGGTTGGGGGTGACAGCAAGTCGGAGTCAGAAGTAATAGACACGTCTGTGAGAGATTCAGCTAGATTTGAGCCCAGGTGGTGAGGAGCAAGATAAATTGGGGTGGGATGAAAGAGAGACAAAAAGAGAGTTTCACATGAGAGACTAGGCTTGCGATGGTGACTTCTCATAGCATCAGTAGGGGAAGGAATTATGGGAAGAGAAAGACATTTTACAGATTGATGGGATTTGTTTTTATAGTGGTCCAGCTAAGAGAAAATTCAAAGCAAAGAGCAAATGTCTTGCCCTCAAAAGAGTCTCATTTAAAGAGAATCAGAATCTGAAGGTCAGGTGACCCAAACAAATCATTGTTTTCACTAATAGAAGCTTCTAGATTCAGGTTTAACTATAATAACGACTGAATGTAGCTTAATAGTGGAGCATTTGCCTTCCATGCACTGGATTCTCAGCACAACCACTAATGGGGAAAATGTCCACCAAAATGTAACTCTTTCCACATGGGACTACAAACATCATCAATTATATACCTCACTAGCTTTTTATTTACTTCTTCATAGGAGACCCAATGACTGAGGGTCCTTGTTATCAGTTTGCAGATGAAAAGCCCCAACTGGGGTATAAAAAGGCTTAGGGCTGAAGAAATGGCTCAGTAGTTAAGAGCACTTGCTGCTGTTGAGGTAGGCACATTGAATGTAACACCAGCTGAAGGAGATCCAACGTCCTCTTTTGGTCTTTGTGAACACTTGCACGCATGTGCACATAACCCCTCCTCTACATACATATAGAATTTAAAGTAACTTTTTGAAAACTTTGTCTAAAATCAAACTAGATTCTAGCACTTTCTATCAATTGCTTATTCTACCTGTAGCCCTGGTAAATCTAATCATGAAATGAAAGGCCTAGTGGTGGGGGGTGGGGGGCCTCCATCTCAAGGAGAGTCAAATGGAAAGACATCTCTAAAAGGGATTTGGAACACTCCAGAGGCATGAAGTCAATGGCATTCCTTTGTAAGATTATAAAATAGCTTTAAATTGTTGGACAAAATATCAACACCATGTGAAAAGTTTTCCAGAATTTGATGCTACACTAGTATTTTTAGGAAATGCCACCTGAATGACTCATCTTACATCTATAATGTCACTCTGAAAAGGCATTTTAACAAAGATGAGAGTAAGAAAATCAGTTCTCTACTTTTTGAACACTGTCTCAGTGTTTTACATCTTGAACAGACACCATGACCAAGGCAACTTTTTAAGAACAACATTTAATTGGGGCTGGCTTACTAGTTCAGAGTTTCAGTCCATTATCATAAAGGTAGGCATGGTGCAGGAAGAGCTGAGAGTTCTACATCTTTATCTGAAGGCTGCCAGCAGAATACTGGCTTCCAGGCAGCTAGGATGAGGGTCTTAAAGCCCACACCCACAGTGACACACCTACTCCAACTGGGCCACGCCTTCTAACAGTGCCACTCCCTGGCCCGAGTATATACAAATTATCAGGAACACTGTCGAATATCTTTTAGGCTTTCAGCCATTGTATGTGAATGTTCTGGCATGTATGCCCATGTATATGCATATGCAGGCCAGATAATGGCCTCTCTTCATCAGGTGCCATCCTCCTTGGTTTTTTTGTTTGTTTGTTTGGTTGGTTTGTTTTGTTTTGTTTTGTTTATAGAACATCAGTGTAGTTTTTTTAAATTAGGTATTTTCTTTATTTACATGTAAATTTCTCCTTTCCCAGTTTCCTCTCCAAAAAAACAAACAAACAAACAAACAAAAACAACAAGAACAAATTCCTGTTGCCTCCCCCATCCCCATGCCTGCCACCCCACCCTCTCCCACTTATTGGCCCTGGCATTCCCCTACACTGGGGCACAGAACCTTCACAGGGCCGAGGACCTCTCCTCCTATTGATGATCAACTTTGCAATCCTCTACTATACACATGCTGCCAAAACAATCAGTCCCACCATGTATAGTCCTTGGTTGGTGGTTGAGTCCCTGGGAGCTCTGAGGGTACTAGTTAGTTCATATTGTTGTTCATCCTAAGGGGCTGCAAACCCTTCAGCTCCATAGAACCTTTCTCTAACTCTTTCATTGGGGACCGTGTACTCAGTTCAATGGATGACTGTGAGCCTCTATATCTGTATTAGTCAGGTATTGTCAGAGCCTCTCAGGAGATAGCTATATTTAGGCTGGCTTGTCCTTCCTTCAGTCTCTGCTCCATAGTTAATCTCTGCAATTCCTTCCATGGGTATTTGATTCCCCCTTTTAAGAAGAAATGAAATGTCCACCTTTTGGTCTTCCTTCTTCTTAAGTTTCTTGTGGTTTGTGGGTTGTTCTTTCTGTATTCTGAACTTCTGGGCTAATAACTACTAATCAGAGAGTGCATACCATGTGTGTTCTTTTGTGATTGGGTTACCTCACTCAGGATGATACTCTCCAGATCCATCCATTTCCCTAAGAATTTCATAAATTCATTGTTTTTAATAGCTGAGTAGTACTCCATGTGTAGATGTACCACAATTTCTGTATCCATTCCTCTCTTGAGGGACATCTGGGTTGTTTCCAGTTTCTGGCTATTATAAATAAGGCTGCTATGAACATGGTGGAGCATGTGTCCTTATTACATGTTGGAACATCTTCTGGGTAAATGCCTAGGAGTGGTATAGCTTGGTCCTCTGGTAGAACTATGTCCAATTTCCGGAGGAACCGCCACACTGATTTCCAGAGTGGTTGTACCAGTTTGCAATCCCACCAGCAATGAAGGAGTGTTCCTCTTTCTCCACAACCTCTCCAGCATCAGCTGTCACCTGAGTCTTTTTCCTAGCCAATCTGACTGGTGTGAGGTGGAATCTCAGAGTTGTTTTGATTTGCATTTCCCTGATGACTAAGAATGTTGAGCATTTCTTTAGATGCTTCTCAGCCATTCGGTGTTCATCAGTTGAGAATTCTTTCTTTAGCTCTGTACCCCATTTTTAATAGGGTTATTTGGTTCTCTGGAGTCTAATTTCTTGAGTTCTTTGTATACATTGGATATTAGCCCTCTATCAGATATAGGGTTGGTAAAGATCTTTTCCCACTTTGTTGGTTGCCGTTTTGTCCTATTGACAGTGTCTTTTGCCTTACAGAAGCTTTGCAACTTTATGAGGTCCCATTTGTCAATTCTTAATCTTAGAACAGAAGCTATTGGCATTCTCTTCAGGAAATCTTCCCCTGTGCCTATTTGCTCGAGGTTCTTCCCCACTTTATTTTCTATTATTTTCAATGTATCTGGTTTGATGTGGAGGTCCCTGATCCACTTGGACTTGAGCTTTGTACAAGGAGAAAGGAATGGGTCGATTTGCATTTTTCTTCATGTTAACCACCAGTTGAGCCAGCACCATTTGTTGAAAATGCTGTCTTTTTTCCACTGTATGGTTTTAGCTCCTTTGTCAAAGATCAAGTGACCATAGGTGCATGGGTTCATTTCTGGGTCTTCAATTCTGTTCCATTGATCTACCTGCCTGTCACTGTACCAATACCATGCAGTTTTTACCACAATTGCTCTGTAGTACAGCTTAAGGTCCAGGATTGTGATTCCATCAAAGGTTCCTTAATTGTTGAGAGTAGTTTTGGCTATCCTGGGTCTTTTGTTGTTCCATATGAATTTGCAAATTGCTCTTTCTAAGTCTGTGAAGAATTGAGTTGGAATTTTGATGGGGATTACATTGAATCTGTAGATTGCCTTCAGTAAGATGGCCATTTTTACTATATTAATCCTGCCAATCCATGAGCATGGGAGATCTTTCCATCTTCTGAGATCTTCTTCGATTTCCTTCTTCAGAGACTTGAAGTTCTTGTCAAACAGATCTTTTACTTGCTTAGTTAGAGTTACACCGAGGTATTTTATATTATTTGTAACTATTGTGAAGGGAGATTTCAACACCCCACTCTCTGCAATGGACAGATCGTGGAAACAGAAAATAACAACATCCTCCTTGTTTTTAAGGCAAGATCTCTCATCCATCTTGACCTCACAGAATAGGCGAAGCTAATAGCCCTGCCAACCCTAGAGACTCACCTGCCTTAGCTGCCTCTCCTGGGTTAAGATTTATAAACTCCTCCCATGGCTTTTTCACATGGGTTCTGAGGAAATGAACTCAGATCCTTGGGCTTGCAAGGCAAGCTCTTTACCAGCTGAGTGGAACCCCCAGTCTCAAGTGTATTGGCTGTCATCGATCATACATATTATAGCAATTTTGGTAAGGCTAAACATAATTTAGTCCTTTTAGCATTATTGAGTCCGATTCCCCTTGGCAGATCAGCAGTATAGTGGAGAAAGAACCATGGATCCAGAGACAGGAGTTCAGGTCTGGCCCCTGGTAATTTGTTAACTGTGATAGGACAAGTTTTAGTAGAATTTGTCTCTGTCTTGGATGTCTACCTGATAGAAGGCTTAAAAGATGAATTTATACTAATACTCAGAGCACAAAGCTAGGCACAGCAAGAATTCAATAAATAGTGTTTATGATGATAGACAAAAAAGGAACAGAGGAAAAAAAAAAAAAGAAAGAAAATCCAGTATAAGCCAGCCTGGAAGGGCTAACAGAGAAAACTCACTCTGGAGCCTTCAAACTTTTAATAAAATACAACATACACTTGAAAAATACGTGCTTGGTTCTGACACTCATACTTTTGGTGATCTTGGAAAAGATACCCTGTCATCTTTGGCTCGAATTTTACAAAAGACAGGAATAAAAACACTTACCGGTGACCTTTCTAGAAACACAGTGAGTGTTTGCTTTTCAAAAGCATGCCTGCTCCGGCCTTTAGATAACCACATGCACATTCACAAAGCCATAGAGAAGCTGACCAGTTCACTCTTTGGTGTGGGTTTCCAGAAAGGATATGTGGCCATCTTTCTAGGGAAGGCATCAAAATATTTGGAGATTCACACTGTTGGAAATAAACAGAAAGCCCATATTTCAAAGTGTATTTCTTCGTGCTTCTTCATCTGCAAAGCTGGGGTCCACTCATTTCCTACCCTTTGAATAAAACGCCTCTTTAAATGTTGGAGGATTTATGTCAGTTCCTCTCCCCCTTCTCCAAGACAAATCACTCTGGTGCCTTTGACTTCTGCAGAGCACTCTGGAATGCCCTGACTCTATTAAAGTGCTTGGCACCCCGTGGACCTTCATAAAATACTCTGGACAAACTGGTTAATAGATTGACTTTTCCCATAGATCTTATTTCCCAAACTTCTAAACATGCCTGTAGCTTTCCTGTCCAAGTTCAAATATAGTATAACACATCACAAGAGCCGAGAGACAGGAAGTCCATCTCGGAACCTGGCACCATAGTCCTGAACGGAAAATACCATTTGTTTCCTTGGCAATCTGTCCTGAGTGAGTGGAAAGAAGTGGGGAGCAAGAGGTTAAGAGCCATACCACAGTACCCCAGTTCCCAGAGGATGGGTTAGGGTAGCAAAATCTATTAAAAGAGTGTCACTAGGAACAGGTTAAATGCTCTGTTCTTCTGCAGGAAGGTGGAGCAGAGGTCTGAAGTTCTAATGGTCTCATTACGAGCAGCTTCTGCTCACGAGTTTCTAATCGAGAGTTGTGCTGCAGGAAGGAAAGAAAGCAAAGAACAACAAGTAATGAGAGAGTCACTAGTCACATAGAAGCTGCGAGGCAGAAGACCTTTCCAGCATGTTAGGAGCCAAAAGAGTACCTTTTAGTGTTTGTTTTGATTATATTTGCCTGTAACCCAGCAACTGGGCCCAGATGCCAGGAGTCCAAAGAGAACACTGCTGATCACCGGGATAGGAAGAGAAGGAGTAGCTTTTGTGTCCTTCGTCATGAGGTTCTTCTCAAGGTGAGTGCAAAGAGCTGGGGAGGGCCCTTCGGGGCTGCTGAGAGCCCTTCCTTTCCTTTTTTTTTCCCTAACAATCGTCAGGGCGATTTACAGCCACACATGTGCTCATTGCTGGTTTCTTCTTCTTTTTTTATTTTTTTATTTTTTTATTTTTGAAGGCAGAACATGGTGAGAAATGAGAATCTTGGGCCAGAGTTAAAGCTGATCTTTTTCAAGAAGGCAGATGAATTTTGCAGTCCCCACACCCTTCACTTGAGACTTCCCTCCCTGGATCTCAACTTCCCCTACCTAAAGTCGTCACTCCTCCACTCGGTGCCACGGGAACTGTTTGGATTCCAAGATCCACACTTTGCTCAATAAGCTAAGACACCTGGCTTCAGACATGTTCCATGTGTCTTGATAAACTAAAGCAAAGTGCTCAATGCGTGAAGTTCATTAGGTCTGTGATAAAAAAAAAAAAAAAAAGCTTGCAATTTCAACAGACATCTAGGGAAAGAACAATATTCTTAATAACCTTCGCAACTAGATAGTCTGTTACCCCGTTCAACCTAAAATCCCCATTTTCATCGTAGTTTGTTCTGTTCATGATCCTCTGGAAATAAGGGAGTATGAAGCATGAGATGGGCACTATGAGGTGGGCACTGGATTTGTTTAACCATTATTCCTTTGGCATTTGGTGATAACTGGTGAAGGCAGTGGAGAACCGAGGGCCTGGGGTGTGGTAAGGACTGTATCACTGAGCTGTGTCTCCAACCCTGAAGGTCACTAGATGAATCAATCCAAATTCTGAGGATTCTTCCCTTCGCATGGGTTTTATTTGGTGTGTCTGAAAATACTGCAGTATTTCTCTTATCTAAAGACTCCTAGAATACTCGTGATAATTTGAGTAGCAAAAAAGCACCATGTGAGTTTCACTTGGTTGGCTCACTTGGCAATTGAAGTTTCCTGATTATTCAGACATTCTCTGTTCACTCAACACTGGCAACCTTTGTGATACATTGAGTGGCAGTATGTAGTTGACCAAACATGATCAGGCTGATGACTCAGGAGATATTTTAGGATCCTGCAATTGGTACAAAACCACGTTTCCAGGGTCCATTACGAAACTTCACAGTGGTAGCTTGAAATCATCTGTGATGGGAGTTTTATGCCATAGAATGTCCTCAACTGCAAGAGAATCAATTGCTGAGCATGCATCCGTAGGGGCGGAGCTGTAGTTCAATAGCTACAGTGTTTGCCTAGCACAGGGGAAGGCATACTCAACTCCCACTAACCAGGTACACGTTGTAATCCCAAGGTGATGAGAAGTTCAAGGTCAACCTTAGCAACATAGAGCGTTCAAGGCCAGGCTGGACTGTCTGAGAGTCTGTCCCAAAGCCAACCAACCAGTCAAGCAAGCCTCTGCTTCTAAATCATCATTCCAGACACAATTATCAATTACTATAAAACTCAAATATGGAGCAGAGAGTAAACGAATCACTAATGTATTCATGCATCACTGACCCTGACAGCAGCAAAAGTGCAGCTCAATTTTAATTTAATTTTCTATAGAAAGTATTCCCTACTGTTTTTAAAACAACAGCAAAAATGTTATTTCTCTTATAGATAAAAGTATGCAACTCAGACTTGGTTGTGATGTGGTCATTCCTTTTATTCTGTCTGTGACCCTCACAGAGGGTTCAGCAGCACCATGTTTGCTCAGAGCACCTGGGGAGTCCAAACATCTGGGGTCCATTACAGCTATGAATGAGTGGGCCAGGAAATATCTGCCATTTTCACTGGAAGACATGTAGAAGTTACTGGTCATGACGACTTTGTAATTTGCTTGGGTTTGTTGTTGTTGTTTTATAAGATTTATTTGCATTTTTTAATTTATGTATGTGTCTTTTTTTTTAGTTTTGCATGGTTTTTGTTTGTTATGTATATGTCTATTATATGTGTATTTATGTTTTATAAT
>JADRCD010208182.1:0-22440 GCA_019843815.1 Montemys delectorum | reverse complement strand
CTCTCTCTCTCTCTCTCTCTCTCTCACACACACACACACACACACACACACACACACACAAACACACCCTGTGCATATTGTGCTCTCTCAGTGTTTCTGGAATAATTCCATGAGGCCCTATTAAGACTTTGCTTAATCAGAGAGAATATCAAAGCATTTAATTGTTTGCAATTCTTCTGAAGTTGCAGAAACCAACAGCCAATTAGTACCCAAACTTCTCTTTCAGACAGGAAACTAATCTCCTTTAAGTAGAAACTTTTTCTATGTATTTTTTTCTTGGAAACATACTTTGCAATCCAAATTATACTCAGAATACAATGAAACAGAATATGAAATGATATTTTTCTGCAAACTATCATCTTTTCTGGTTCATTTTCAAGATCTTTGATATTTACATATGACCTTTCCATTTTTATTAACAGTTTATTGGATTTTTGCATTCCAGCTAGCAGAAAAGAAAGGTAATTTACAGAAAGATTTGACAGTTATACACACAGCCATAAACTTCAGTCCATTAACTTATTTCTCATGTAACCTTTAGTCAATTCTACCAAAACATCCATATAAGCATATGCTTTTCTCCTTTATGTAAAAAGGCTCTCATTACAAAACCCAAACTGTAGAATATCAAATGCAAGGAAACCTATTTTATCCTGTCTCCTTATGGCTCACAGATGCTTACATGGCTTATCTACGTTCATGGCTCTTTTTAAGGCATATGAATAAAATTCACAGTTATTTATGTGTTCCTTGGATTTCTATTAAATATGATGTGTATGTATTAGGTATCTCTTATTTAGTTTGTTAAAGTATGATAATACTTTGATGATGGTAACAGTTTTGTCTATGTAAATTCAAATAATGGCTTAGAATAGCTCCATAGATTTATTGTATTGGCTTCCTTCAAGGTACAATGCTCTTTCTATACAAAACACAATAAAATGATTTTTTAAAAATAAGTTTACATCAAGGACTATCTTTGGCATGTTAGTTTCCAGAGGCCTAGGGGAAAAAAGGACAGACAGATAAAAAGGTTGATATTCTATTGAAAAGCAAAGTAACTGTATATAAAAGTGAAGTATAATAAAAATTTAAAAGAGCTAGGTTAAAGCTTCTGAATATTTTCACCACAACAAATGAAAAATATTTAAGACGATAGATATGTAAACCATATTCTCTGCATCATTCAGCCTGTGTATATATTGTTAGATGCTGCATCGGTTACTCCTTTGGTAACACATGTGCCTTATAAGCACTAATATTTCAATTTAATCTCCAAAATCAACATCATAAAATGAGTAATGGTACCTCACAGTTGTAATCACACTGCTCTGGAGGTAAAGATGGAAAAGGGCCTATAATTCCCTTGCCAACAAAGTCTAAACTCTAATCTATGGGTCTAAAGGTTAATTATAGACATCAGCAACAGGAATGACAACTGATACATTTCAAATGTCTCAACAGCAAAAATAATGTTGCAAGGTGGAGGAAAACCTGTAAAAAAAAGCTAATATGTGTTTGTGTTTTGACTTCCACATGTATGTGCACAATTGTCCATGCTTGCCTGTTCAGGTGGGCACCTGCAAAGACATGAACACATCTGTGCATCTTATGTACGCGCCATATAGAGACACTCAAGGCACACAAACACACACACACACACACACACACACACACACACGTACACAATGTTTGCTCTAAGACTGCAAAGATATTTCTTTAAAAATATATATGTACTAACATATATATTTTTATGAAAGGAAATCTGGATTACAAAATTAAAAATATATATTATAAGGATTCTACAAAGAATGTATATTTGTAAATTTCAATTCTACTATTTCGTGGCAATCTAAACACTTGTATGTCAGAGTGTTTAAAATTAATCCTTTTAGAATTTCTAAGAGAAGCTGTAAGAATAAGAATTGGACTAGAAAAATATTGAAAGTTTTATAGGAATATTATTTCTTTATTTATAAAATACTTTATTACAGGAATTTCTCTAATATAACTGAAACCAAATGTGCTTTTAATTTTCATTTAACTTAAGGTATTATACTTATATTTAATCATTTAATACAAAATAATGAAAGATACAGTAACCATTAGGCCATATAACATTTGTCAATTTGAAGGAATTAAGAGGTTTTATTAGGAAATCTCCTAAAAAAACTTGAAAATTCATAAGAGGCTAGATTGGGGCCTGTCAAGATATGAAATTATTATTGATTTTTGCTATGTTGGTGGATTTTTACATGATCAATATGGAGAGCTGTGAAATGTTTGTGAAAAGTAATTAAGTCATCAATAAATTAAATGGGAACCTTTGGGAACTACTCAGAAAAGCATCCTCATTTAACCAATGGTGTGCTTGTATTTATCTGATCTAATTTTATTTTTTATCATTATTTTTAGATGCCTCTTTGTAATCTAAGGAGAGAGAGGAAAGAAGTACTAATTAGGGTAGTTGGGGAAGTAAGAAAGATATGTGAGCCGCTGGGGAATGGAAAAGTGTAATTAGACATTATTATTTCAATTTTAAAAAGATTAAAAAGTAAAAGGTTAAGCATATTAAGTTGGCATATTCCTGTGTCACACATTAAGTGACGTTGGGCAACCTTCAAAAGCGAAATAAGAAAAATATAATCAATAATAGTTTATTTTGATCTCATACTGTTTGTGTCCTCTTAAGGAAATGAAAACGTTCATATTGCCATCTGGTGTCAACTTGGGGAACAGCTTTCTATAAGCAGCATTTTCTAGGACTGTGTCTACGCAGAAATTCATGATGCTATTCTTAATAGAAAAATAAAATAATATAAAAAAACTAGAACCTGACTATGTAATTATTTTTGCATTTACCTTTATACTGTTATCTTTTTGGGTTATGTAATTATTATATTTGTTTGACAACCTCTCTATCTATCTATCTATCTATCTATCTATCTATCTATCTATCTATCTATCTGCTTACCTACCTACCTACCTACCTACCTACCTATTTATCTATTTACTATGTGTCTATGTGTATGGTTTTATGCCTTTGAAAATTAACACTACATAAATAGTAAGAAAACAAATACTATGAAATTCTTTTTTTTTTTTTTCCTGGACAGGGTTTCTCTGTATAGCCCTGGCTGTCCTGGAACTCACTCTGTAGACCAGGCTGGCATCGATCTCAGAAATCTGCCTGCCTCTCCCTCCCAAGTGCAATTCATGATATCAATATGCTTTCCTTAAAATCTCAAAGTCTCATTTCACATATTCCTACAATTTCCATACATAAACTCAACAAACATGGTGATAACAGGCTTCTCTAAAACTTGGCATTTTTTGTGTACATTAATTAAAACTTAAGATACCAACTAATATGGAAAACCTAGAGTTGTGAGTATTGTGCTTTCTCCATGACACACCCCTCTTGCCTGTTATTTTGTATTATAGTGATATGATACTTATGGGCATAATCTCTTAAAATTTCCCTCATTTTTTCCTTCCTTGACATTATAGTCTGTTGATTTTTTTCTTGTGTCTCATTCTTTATTCAGTTGATATTTTCTATATTAAATGAATTAGTTTTTAATCCCCTTATTCTTTTGTCCCTCCTTCAGTAATATAAAAACCGGCACCCTGTCTTCAGTCACACTCTTATGTAGGATATAATGTTGTTTAAAAGGAAAAAGAAAAATTAATATGAGCAATGCAAGTTCTAGAATACCTTTTCATGAATTTCAATAGTTTGCTAGCTAATACTACAAAATGACTATCTTTGAAGAAATGAAATATCAAAATTACGATCTTTCATGTTGCAAAACTTTTAACATTCACAGTACTACTTTTCTTTAAATAGTCAAATAAAATATTTATCTGTGAATCATTTGAATTTGTTTTTCCATTTAGAGAAGGTATTAATTTACTATTTGTTATTTGTTGTATATGAATACATATGCTATACATCATTTTTAGAAGAGTTAAGTCTTGAATACATTAACAAGGGGTGCCTAGTTCGTATTTTTAAAGTTAACTTATCACTCTGGAGGGGCTCCTGAACAGCGGCTTTGCGAAGACTGACTTAATGTTGGCCTTGTATTCACTTCCACCTTTCTCTCAATAGCTAACAAAAACTCTTGGTTGTTTTGGGAATGCTGCTATGTTGATTATAACTGAGAATGGAAGCAAAACAAAGTGCTTTTGAAAATAGCGAGCCCATGTCACATACTTACATAGTTAGCATTTTGCTGATAAAGTATAGAGAAATGAGTATGAGAATTTTGAAAACACACAGAAACTTACAGACTTATTTTTTTCAAAACATTTGCAGGTATAAAACAAATTATTTATTAAATGTTAAAGAATTAGTAAATGATTAAATGTATAAGGAGCAAGCGATTGCATTTTGATGAAAAAAATACAGTTAAATGCCTGTATGAATGAGGGTGTTTAACATTTTTTATAATGCTATTCTTTTTTTTTTATTAGATGTTTTCTTTTTTTACAATGTCTCCTTTCCCAGGTTCCCCTCCAAAACAAAAAGAAAAACAAAACAAAACAAAACAAAAACTAAAACAATCCCCTGTTCCCTCCCCCTCCTGCTGCTTACCACCCACCCTCTCCCACTTCCTAGCTCTGGTATTCCCCTACACTGGGGCATAGAACCTTCACAGGGCCAAGGTTCTTTCCTCCCATTGATGACTGACTTGACCATCCTCTGCTATACACATCCTGCTGGAGCCATGAGTCCCCCCAAGTGAACTCTTTGGTTGGAGTTTTAGTCCCTGGGAGCTCTGAGGGTACTAGTTAGTTCATATTGTTTGTCTCAAGAGGCTGCAAACCTTCAGCTCCTTGGGTCCTTTCTCTAGCTCCTTCATTGGTGACATTCATTCCAATGAATGACTGTGAGCCTCTACATCTGTATTAGTCAGATATTCTTTAAATTTCTTTCTTTCTTTCTTTTTTTTTTTTTTTTTTTTTGATTGAAGCAATGGCATAGCAAAAAATGATTCAACCATGGCAGGGGTGGGACACAGTAAATGTTAAATCCTGTTATCCACGTACATAGCAAGGAATTAGAAAAATGGACAGGGAATATATATCCACCATTCCAAGTTAACTTTATGGAAAAAAATAAAAGTTGCGGAGGTCTGGATGCTGTCTACTGTGGCTAGGCAGGAACTGAAATGGTGCAATCAGTTTCCCAACCCACCTACAAAACTTTCAACCCCAATTTTATGTCTACCAGAAATACAGGAGTTGGGGATGGAGCTGAGACTGAGGGAATGGACAACTTGAATCCCATTCCATAGACAGACACCAATTTCTGACCCTATTAATGATACAGTGTTATGCTTGCAGACAGAAGTCTAAGATGGCTGTACTCTAAGAGGCTCCACTCAAAAGAGCTGATTCAGACATATGCAGTGATTCACAGCCAAACAGAGGATGGAGCTTGGTGACTCTATGGAAGAATAGTATGAAGCACTGCAGTTCAAATAGGGTATAGGAACTCCACAGGAAGACCAACAGAATCAACTAACCAGGAGCCTTGGGGCTCTGCCATCCTGAACCACTAACCTAAGAGTTCAACTTAGGCTTCCTTGTACATGTACATATGTAAGAACTGGGCATCTTGGTCTTCATGTGGATCTCAAAGGACTAGAGTGGGGGCTAATTGTTGTCCATGGGATATGTTTTTCTAGCTTGTCTAACCCTAGTTGGAGACGAAGTACCTAGCTTCACAGAGACTTGAAATGCCAGTTTTGGGGAGATACCCAGAGGGACCCTCACCTGTCAGAGAAGAAATGAGGGATGGGGGAAGAATTATAGAAGGGAGTAACCAGGAGGGGACAGTGAGAGGTATGAAAAGTGAATTAGTAAAAAAGTAAGAAACAAACAAATAAGATATGTTTACCTAGTGTTGCTCACAGACACCTGAGGTGAAATGGAAAGAGAAGTTCCTCCCTGTCTACCCTGTAAAGACCACATCGTTATTCACGTTGAGTAAAGCAGAGATCCTCATTGAAAGTCCTCTGTGTGGCAAAGGATTACATATATCATGGGGCAGATCAGGAGAAAAATATGACTGAACACTAATGTTTATGTATAGTTGAAGAAATTGGAATGTCTACTTTATTTGCAACTACATTTAATGGACAATGGAACATTATCTGGAAAAGTAGGAGAGAGCAGAGCAGTGATGAGCATGCTCAAGCACTGGATCCGTATATGAGATGTAACTAATCCCACTTACCAAGCAGAGTTCCTCATTATGTACTGAATCACATTAAAATCAGAACACATGTCATAAAATCAAGATATGGAACAGATATTTGAGAATACCAAGGCATGGATTGTTATACATACAAATCCTTAATTAAGACAAGTAGGTCACACAAGCTTTGAATCTTTGCCAAAGATGCTCCATGGGAAATATTAGCCTGGATTCATATATATAAGTGATTGTCACTTTTCTTTTCTTGATAAAGTTGGTGTGAGAAATATGTCTCATCATGTGGCAATGCTAATTTCTCATGGGCCTTTATGTAGGCGGGTAAAGGAATAACTAGAGAAGATGGAAGGGTGAGTTCCAGGAAATATTTGAAACATTAACATTTT
The DNA here is from genome assembly GCA_019843815.1 of Montemys delectorum. Classification (NCBI taxonomy): domain Eukaryota; kingdom Metazoa; phylum Chordata; class Mammalia; order Rodentia; family Muridae; genus Montemys; species Montemys delectorum. The sequence goes on along the minus strand of JADRCD010208182.1, from coordinate 15,828 downwards.
GATCTTAACATCTAAAATTGGAGACTCTATGTTAAAGAAAAAAAGTTGTATCATAATTTACTTTAAATCAGAATACAGTGTAAACCTCTGGTTTTAGTTAAAAGAAACAGCACAGAATCATGAGAAAGCAAGGCTGGTGTTGGCTATAAATTTTTCACTAAAATCATTAAAAACCAGGCATATAAGCTTATTAGCAATAAGTATCCATATGGATGTGAAAGATATTCATAAGACAGTATAAATTACATTCATGTACTATAAAAAAGAGGACTACTGCTCTTTGTCTTTTTCAATGTTAAAATATTTGTCCCTCTGGAAAGGAATTCAAATATTTCAATGATGAATTACTATATTCCCTGAGGTTCATTTCTGATTGTGAATATAAGAATTACGTGACAACTCTTGAGCCCTAGAGTGTTTCACTATATATTTGGAGTAGAAAAGGGGTCCAGAAACATTCCAAATCAGTGTTGGATGTTAAAGCAGCAGAGTGTCCTTGAAATTCCCATTTTCTATTATCTGAAGAACATAAACAGCTATCTATAAGGTTTGGCACATTTTCAACTTTTCATCACTTTCCTCCAGTGTATCTTTTCTGAAATAAATTGAGCTTAAGTTACACGTCTGAGAAATCATTTACATTCTTAGACTCACGCATTGAATGTTATGTATAATCAAACTAATTCCTATGAACATTTTAAAGGCACTACTGTACTGAATATTTTATCCTAGATCGTAATACTGCAGTATGTTGTAAATCTATTGCACCTTTAAAATTGGATTCACGGGTCACTTAAATTTATTATTTAAGGATTACCTCTGTCTGTCATAGATCAGCACTTTATACATACTATCAATCAATAAAAAATAAGACTTTTCAAAATTACAGAACATTTCAAACCTAGAAGGTAGCAGGACTGATGCTTTAAGAAAATTTTTGTCCTTCAAAATATATTTATAATGGCTTATAATTTATCTTCCTTTTGTAAATAACCCTGTGCTTTTTATGCAGACTCATCTATGCCATCTTCAATATAATTAATTAAACTTTTGTTAAATTTGCAAATCTCACCCTGTGGCAGGTTTCCTGCACTTGCCTTACTTAAGGTTCACCACATTCGTTACCCATGAGCTGTTTTCTTCTTCACAGTCTTACCCCTAGAAAACGATTTCTCAAATGTTATTCTTGTAAGTAAATTTTGACTTTATTTATATTATTATCTTTATGGATTTGACACTCTCCAAACAAGGTTATCTACTTCTCTGAAATTAGAAATTATACAAAATGTCCCACTTGAAAATATATACATCATGAACACTCATGTCACTATAATTAAGACAGATATTAAAATGTATTACTAAAAGATATGCTATGTATACATAAATGGAGTGATCACAAAGGCCACAAAAGAAATAATGCTGTCTTTATCCGAGATCCTTTCTCTGCTCTATGAATTTTATTCATGCTGATGAGCTGAGACAGAAAAGGATTTAAAATCGAGTTAATTGCTTTGGATTAAACAATGAATGAGCCAAAGGTTAAGTGTGAGTTTTCTTCTTTGCTGAGGAACCTATAGAAACCTTTACTGGTATTTAAGACCCAGTGGAGTCACTGACACTCTTGATATTCCACAAGAGCCTATTTCATACTAAATAATGTTTCAAGAAAGGTAAAGGTGCATATTGAAGTTTTAACAGAACTATTAAAAATGAGCACCTTTATTCTCTGCCTGATATTAGAAACATTAAGGAATATTTAAGATAGTTAGATGAGGCATCATAAAAGTACTTCATGTTTATTATTTTCATTTATTATTATTATGTAACTATATCTATATGACATATGTATATATTGAGTATGGGCAGTCACTTGTGAACACATAAATCTACATGTCAGAGAACAACCTTCAGGATTCAATCCTTTTGTTCTCATGGATATTGGAGATTCAACTCATATCTTCAGGATTGTAGAAAAGTAGACTTATCTGTTGAGCCATCTTGTTTATTGATTTATTAATACAGATTTTTTCCATACAGAGTGCTTCAATTCCTATGAACAAAGAAAAGTTGATCACCAGGAAAAAACTACATAGCTGATTGTAATGTCAGCTGCAACAACATGGCTTGCCTGCCTGAAGTAATACGTCAAGAACTGGTATGAATTTAAGCTTCTAGAATGAATCATAAATAGAGCTGATGAGGTTGAAATTACATACACCTAGCTGTCTTAAACTTTTCATCTAGAACTACTGTCCCAAAAAGGACAAAATGAGAAAGCAGTTTCATTCTAAAATCTCCTCCCTTAGATCTCTTCAGCTCATTGGGTCCTTTCTCTAGCTCCTTCGTTGGGGATCCTGTGCTCAGTCCAATGGATGGCTGTAAGCCTCCACTTTCTATTAGTTGGGCACTGGCAGAGCCTCTCAGGAGACGGCTATATCAGGCTCCTGTCAGCCAGCACTTGCTGGCAACCACAATAGTGTCTGGGTTTGGTGATTGTATATAGGAAGGATTCCTAGGTGTGGCAGTCTCTGGATTGTCCTTCCTTCAGTCTCTGCTCCATACTTTGTCCTTCCATGGGTATTTTGTTCCCCCTTCCAAGATGGAATGAAGTATGCACACATTGTTCTTCTTTCTTCTTGAGTTTCTTGTAGTTTGTGTATTATATCTTGGGTATTCCTAGCGTCTGGGCTAATATCCACTTATGGGTGAGTGCATATTTTTATACTTACCTCAGTATTGCAATCCAAAGCATAAATGGGTACATACTGAAAGTAACTTCTTTAATCTCTTTACTCCAAGTGAAGTGTTTGTTTTAATTCAGATTCTAGACTTAATTCTATTGTATTATTTTCTTCAATAATTCTATTGTCTAAGGTCAACTTCAACTACACTGGCCTCTCTGGTTTTCCTATTTTTATATGTATCACTCTTTCCTTAGATTTCTCATCCTTGGAGAATCTGCACAGTTTGAAAATGTAATACTTTTCTAACACTCCTTTTATCACAGTAGTCAGCATTATGTATAGAATCTGATTTTTCACTGCTACTCAAAAGACATCTTTCATTATACAAAGGCATCTACCTCAAGGAAACATTATAAATTATAAGATATTCAATAAGATGTACGAGAGACATCATCTAACCATGTTCATTAGGTTTTTCATATGAATCTTGAGACAACAGTTAAGTGCTGGTTCCAAATAGCTGGACTATTTACTGTCATTGCCTAGGCTAGCTTAGGTATTGACAAATATGCAAATAATTCAAGTAGGCTAATAGGTATGGCGTGTGTGTATGTGTGTGTGTGTGTGTGTGTATGAGTGTGGTTTTATTTCAATTCTAAATTTGCTCTAAATACTCAAAAAACTAAATTATAATTTTGTATATGTTCTCAGAAATGTTGCTTTCCATAAGAAACTCTTCAGCATTCTAGAAGGGGAAAAAAGACTATAAAAAAAAGATTAAAGAATAAATTTTAAAAAAGAAGCTCTTCAGAAATTGAGTACAATGAATTTACTTCTAACAGCATGTACAAAAGCTCATATTTCTCCTGTTTGATGAATTGTAACTTAATGTACTTTTAAAATACTTTGTTTACACACCGTACTATACACTGAACTCAACAACATGGGAAATTTTCATTCCACTGATCACCACAGTCTTTTTATATTATTTTAAACTCAAATCCATTATACAAATCATCTCAAATTTCTTGTTATGATGGTGCATATTTACTAGTTTTATAGAACCTCATAAAATTTTAGCATACAGTATTTATTGCAATACAGTTTCTTTTAAAAATTAGAACTTCATATTGAGTAAGAAGATTAGTCATCAGGATCTCCAAATTTCCTTAATATTATGGACATCATAATATTAATTCTTGTCTTGCTGGAGAGGAATGGTGCATGGTTTACAAAGGCACCACTAATCACTTGCTAATTTTCTCATAGAAATGATTCCATGTTCAGGAATTATGCAAAGTTCTCCTTGTTATGCCCCATTAGAAATAGTACAGTAACAGCATGGCTAATATCCTTGTTAGTTACGCAATTCTATGCATAAATCTCACTTCTTCAACAAATGAAATTGTATTTCTAAATACTACTGTATTTGTTAATGAAGTCAAATGAGTTAAAAATATATAATTAAAATAATCAACAAGTTACTAAACAGTAACAGTTGAGAATTTAAAACATCCTGAACAAGATACTTTAAAATATATATCAATAGGCTCACTATTCTATCATGGACATTACTATTTGGAATTAGTATCAGCTGATATTAATGAATCATAAGGCAAAAACTTTATTTATATTCCCAATTATTGATAGGTACTAAAGGAGAACATATATTCTCATTAGCATTTCCTGCCAAGTATTGCTAAGTATTCCATTCATAATAGAACCCCTCTTCACAAAGGTAAATTCATGTGCTTCATAAGGACATTTTATTAGAGGACAAGATCCATGTTTCTCCAGTTCCACTGGATTTGCAGTGACTCACATTGGCTAGGCAGACAAGCATATGAGGGAGTTTGTTTATAAATGGTTTGCCTGAAGGGAACAATTGCAAACTTTCTATGTGCTGCATCCCATGGTTTGTTATATAGATAGAATAAAAGAAACAGGATAAAACTAGCCTAGTCCTACAATTACCTCTCCACCTTGTTACACACACACACACACACACTCCCACATACAATGAATGGTTCTATCAAATGCTCTTAAATTCATGTGGTTCAGAATTACCCTATGCTCAGAAACATGTAGTTTATAATTTATTTAGATATTCCTAAAACTTTACCCTCAATTTTTTCAAGTTCCATCTTCAGTTATACCCTCAACACCTAATTCCAAGTCCTCTTCTGTTGTATTTAATAGCCCCTTTATATAATTTATGTTTTCCCTACAATTCTGGGTATGGGGCCATCTGCTGGGGCATGGTCCACTCTCCAGGGGCTTTATACATTTTTTAAAGAACTGAAGGAGCTGATGGGGATTGTAACCCTGTAGGAAGAACATTATCAACTAACTGGACCCCTCAGCACTCCCAGGGAGTACACCAACAACCAAAGAGTATTCATGGGTGAGTCCATGTTTCCTGCTACCTAACTGGAAGAGGTCTGCCTCATCTGGCATCAATGAAAGGAGAGGTGTTTGGTCCTATGGAGACTGTTGTCCCAGCAAATTGGGATGCTAGAGGGGTGAGGCAGGAATGGGTAGGTGGGTGGGGGAGCAACTTCATAATGGTAACAGAGAGGGGAACTAGAGTAGGGGGCTTTGCATAGGGGAAACTGGGCAGGAAGACAACATTTGAAGTGTAAATAAATGAAAGAATTAATAATTTAAAAAACAGACTGTACCACAGAAACCATTATCTGGCCATATCTCTATATTTTTGGCGGGGATTAATGAGCCACTTCCAAATGATTGATAATACTGAATGGATGAATATTATACACGTCTTTTAGAGGTAACTATAAGTGTTATTAGTTATCAGAATTATCTTGACAAGAAACTATTCTTTTGTCTTTTGCTCTGGTCTTCCACAAATTTTGGTTCTTTCAATATTTCTTCCTAGCCTTTAAAATGATCCCTGAACCTTGGGGAAGGTGTACAATATAGATTTCGAGTATAGATAGCTCAGTACTGCATAGTTAGTTTTTTTTAATTTGCAATTAGTGTTATATTTAAAGTTTATCTGTATGATATATTCACATAGAATAACAATAAGGGTGAAAAGTTCATAGAACCAGGAAGGGCTACGGCACAAATACAGACATTAAAACATTGAGAAAGGAAATGACAAATAGCATGACCAGCAAACAGACACTACAAAATGTAGAGATGAAGGAAGAAACAGAAAAAGAATCAACTTAAACCATTGCATCAATACATAGTTATTGAACATATACTATATGTCAGGTACTTTTTTATATACTTGGAACATAGCCATGGACACAAGAATGTAATATACTAACTTCAGACATCAGGCAGTGACCCAAACAGGGTAGGAGTGATTACCAGAAAAAAGCAACATTGGGAAGGATAGCTGAATGAAACTAAATGCAGTACATGCGTGGAAAGAATTTTGCTGAACAAAACAAATTGTACAACACTTATGGAATGACTCACTGCCTTGGGGAAATACAAAACAGAACACAAAGAAGTGGGAAAAGCACTGAGAACTGAAATCATAACAACTATAAGAGAAAAATGATACTCAAAAAGAGAAACTCAGTATATTGTAATAGAATCAATCCCATGCAGCACAGAAATTAGATTCCCCAAGAAGCCAGGCAGGAAAAGCCAAATGCCAACAAAGAAAATGGATAGTCAGGACCAATCATCCATTTCAAATAGCAACTCAGCTTTTAATCTGCAAAATAAATGGCTTTAAATGACTCAAATCATACCATAAGAAAACATGAAATTGAAGCAATTAATTGAATCACTTATTATTATACCTGAATATGAAAAACAAGCTTTATAGTGGGCAGGAACATCAGTATAGTTAAGGTTATATAATATGTATATTTATATAATAAAATGATTAATTAACATAATATGTGTCCTTTAGAGATGGCTATCATTCAAGAGCAATTCCTCTTCTGGCAGAGAATTCCTGATTGGCCCAGCACCCTTCCTTTTCTATGGTATTTGTCTCTTCTGATCAACACAGTCACTGTCTATATGCAGTGTTAATGCAAACACACAGAGATGCATACATACATACACAAACACATACACACACACACACACACACACACACACACACACACACACACATCCACCTAAAAATAAAATAAAGAAGTTATTTGCAAGTTTGATTCCCTTAAAATGTCATAAAAAACGTCCTGTGAATTCGAATTCGAATTAGAATTTTGGATAGGAATATGTCTTATGTATAGTCATGTATGCTTTAAAAATTCAGCCTTAATTAAATGTATCTCTTTTATATTTACATTTATCAGGGAATTACAAGTATTACTATATAGTTCAAATTAATATAGGTCCTCATTTTGCTTACAGTTATTGCACTGCATCAAAAGTTATTGGTAAGCTCTTTATCAACCTGACCTGAGGAGTGAGCTAAGCTGCCAGGTACCAGGGTGGAACTAAAATATTCCTTCACAGACTGGCATTTTGTATTCCTCTTTAGATAGTGGCATGATTTGGGGCCTTTAGGATGTAGGGCCAAGTTGGCAGGAATACATCACTGGGGCAGGCTTTGAAGGTTACCTCACTCCAGGTTCTGGGCTGCTTTTCTGGTTCTTAGTCTGCTGTAGCGGTAAGTGTCTGGCACGTACTTTCACCATCATCTTTCCTCTGTATGATAGGAATAACTCCCCCTAACTCTATGAGCCAACAGGAACTTTTTTGCCTTGTGATGTTTCCATCAGGCATTCTGCCCTCAGAAGTACAAAGGTAACTCATGCAGGCATCTGAGCTGCTGATTAAAGCAACACAAGGTGGAGTCAAAATGAAAGCAACAATGGAACCATTAATCTACTACTGATAGAGTCTAGCATCAAATGGACATCCCTGGAAACATATATAAAAGTAAGGTTACAAGGACCAAATAGGTTATATTAAGGAATATATGTACATCTATGTGTGTATGCAATAAAAAAATAGTGAAAAAAGGGAGATGGTGATATGTAGGAGGCTCTTAGAGAGGTGGCAGAAACGATGAAATGTCTCAATTATGATATCAAAAAAGTAGGAAATAGAGAGAGTAGACTCCCCAATAACTTTGTCTTCAAAGAACTACACTCTGATAGGACAGATGTAGATTTGTGCTACTGTTGGAGCCAATAATAGTAGGTGACATTTGATGAAAAATAGTGCACAGTAGAAAAAGCACTGAGGACTAAGCCACTCTAGATCAAGTTTCCTGTACAATGTCTGAAAATTTCTAAATGTGAAAGAGGATTTCAACATAAAGACAGAGGAAATGAAGGTACTAGACCTAGAAATGCAAGTATTCACGAAAGCATCCATACTAGAAAGACATCAATCCTTTATTCTCACCCAATTCAGAGGTGGTAGATGGACCAGCTAAGCATAGAGATCATTGTCCCTGTATGGCTTGCTAGGTCAAGCTTTTGTGATTATCTGTGGTAACACTTAACATTTTTGTATCCAAACAGACTTCTCTGTACTTATAAAAACAAAAAATAAGTTATGAAAACTCAGAATATATGCTAGCAAATATAGAATGTTGATGAAAATTAATTACTTTCTAATGAATTTACTGCATTTAACAAATTGAAATGATTAATTTTTTTTTATTTTTTTGTTTGTTTGTTTTTGTTTTTCCTATGAGTAGAAAAGTATGTCTGAAAAGAAGTTTACCGATTGTGGAGGAAACCTGGAAACCAGTTGCTGTCTTCATAGATAACAATGGGTAATTAAGACTGCTATAGCATAGTGATTTATACTATGTATATACATTTGATCATGTGAGATATCCAAATTATTTGAGTATACAAGTCTCGCACTTGATGTGAGACAAAAGAGACTTAAACACCTTACTCTGATTCCCTGACTGACTCTTATTTCTGCTAGTGTAATAGATTCCCTTAAGTTGCCTGTATTAGAGTTAAAATATTTCTTTTTTTTTATTAGATATTTTCTTTATTTACATGTCACATGATTTCTCCTTTCCCAGTTTCCCTCCAAAAACAAACATACAAAAACAACAAGAACAAACTCCTATTGTCTCCCCCTTTCCCATGCTTGCCACCCCACCTTCTTCCACTTATTGGCCCTGGCATTCCCCTACACTGGGGCATAGAACCTTCACAGGGCCAAAGGCTTCTCCTCTCATTGATGATCGACTTTGCAATCCTATGCTAAACACATGCTGCCAGAACAATCAGTCCCACCATGTATAGTCCTTGGTTGGTGGTTTAGTCCCTGGGAGCTCTGAGGGGTACTAGTTAGTTCATATTGTTGTTCATCCTAAGGGGCTGAAAACCCTTCTTTGGTCCTTTGGTCCTTTCTCTAGCTCCTTCATTGGGGACCCTGTACTCAGTTCAATGGATGGCTGTGAGCCTCTACCTCTGTGTTAGTCAGATACTGTCAGGGCCTCTCAGGAGATAGCTATATTAGGCTGGCTTGTCCTTCCTTCAGTCTCTGCTCCATAGTTAGGCTCTGCAACTCCTTCTGTGGATATTTGGTTCCCCTTTTTAAGAAGGAATGAAATGTCAACATTTTGGTCTTTCTTCTTCTTGAGTTTCTTGTGGTTTGTGAGTTGTTCTTCCTGTATTCCAAACTTCTGGGCTAATAACCACTTATCAGAGAGCACATACCATGTGTGTTCTTTTGATATTGGGTTACTTCACTCAGGATGATATTCTCCAGGTCCATCCATTTCCCTAAGAATTTCATAAATTCATTGTTTTTAATAGCTGAGTCGTACTCCATTGTGTAGATGTACCACAATTTCTGTATCCATTCTTCTGTTGAGGGACATCTGGGTTGTTTCCAATTTCTGGATATTATAAATAAGGCTGCAATGAACATGGTGGAGCATGTGTTCTTTTTATATGTTAGAGAATCTTCTGGGTATATGCCCAGGAGTGGTATAGCTGAGTCCTCCAGTAGAACTATGTCCAATTTCCAAAGGAACCACCAAACTGATTTCCAGAGTAGTTGTACCAGCTTGCAATCCCACCAGCAATGAAGGAATGTTCATCTTTCTCCACAACCTCTATAGCATCTGCTGTCACCTGACTTTTCTATTCTAGCCAATCTGACTGGTGTGAGGTGGATCTCAGAGTTGTTTTGATTTGCTTTCCCCTGATGACTAAGGATGTTGAACATTTCTTTAGGTGCTTCTCAGCCATTCAGTATTCATCAGTTGAGAATTCTTTGTTTAGCTCTGTACCCCATTTTTTAATGGGTTATTTGGTTTTCTGGAGTCTAACTTCTTGAGTTCTTTGTATACATTGGGTATTAGCCCTCTATCAGATATAGGACTGGTAAAAATCTTTTCCAATTCATTGGTTGCCATTTTGTCCTATTGACATTGTCTTTTGCCTTAAAGAAGCTTTGTAACTTTATGAGGTCCCATTTGTCAATTCTTTTTTTTTTTTTAGACGTCTCACGAATTTATTTCCTGTGAGAAATAATAAATTCTTATTTCAAACATGTACCACTACACTACATCTTTGAAACACTGTTGACCACAGTTATGATAACCCATGATGGAGCTTCAGGAACAAAGCATCTTAGCAGAATATCTGTATCTTTTGATCAACATCTTCTCTTTCCACTTCTCTATAATTTTCATTTTTATATTGTAGTGTTTGAATATGCTTGGCCTAGGAAATCGCACTATTTGGAAATGTGGCCTTGTTGGGGAAAGTGTGTCACTGTGGGCATGGGCTTTACGTCCCTCATTCTTACTGTCTGGAAGCCAGTCTTCTCTTAGTGGCCTTCAGATGAAGATCTAGAACTCTCAGCTCTTCCTCTACCATGTCTGCCTGGATGCAGCCTTGCTCCTGCCTTGATGATAATGGACTGAACCTCTGAACCTGTAAGCCAGTCCCAACTAAATGTTGTTCTTATAAGAGTTGCCTCAGTTATGGTATCTGTTCACAGTTGTAAAAACCTAAGTAAGGCATACATGTTACAACATGTATTCACTACTTTTCTGAATATGCCCTCTTTGGATTCTATGTATTTGTCAGACTGTCAGTATTGACTTTGATGTCTCTTTAATTTCATGTATATCAAATGACCCCTAGAATCAGGCTTAGAGCATAAGCTATTAGCGTCCTTTTCAGGAAAATTTCCTCTGTGCCTATTTGCTCTAGGTTCTTCCCCACTATCTTTTCTATTAGTTTCAATGTATCTGGTTTGATGTGGAGGTCCATGATCCATTTGGACTTAAGCTTTCTACAAGGAGATAGGAATGGATCCATTTGCATTTTTCTACATGCTAACTGTCAATTGAGCCAGCACTATCTGTTGAAAATGCTGTCTTTTTTCAAATGCATGATTTTAGCTCCTTTGTCAAAGATCAAGTGACCATAGGTATGTGGGTTCATTTCTGGGTCTTCAATTCTGTTCCATTGATCTACCTCTCTGTCACTGTACCAATACCATGCAGTTTTTAATCACAATTGCTCTGTAGTACAGCTTAAGGTTTGGGATTGTGATTCCACCAGAGGTTCCTTTATTGGTGAGAATAGTTTCTGCTACCCTGGGTTTTTTATTGTTCCAGATGAATTTACAAATTTCTTTTTCTAAGTCTGTGAAGAATTGAGTTGGAATTTTGATGGGGATTGCATTGAATCTGTAGATTGCCTTAGGTAAGATGGCCATTTTTACTATATTAATCCTGCCAATCCATGAGCATGGGAGGTCTTTCCATCTTCTGAGATCTTCTTCAATTTCCTTCTTCAGAGACATGAAGTTCTTGTCAAACAGATCTTTTACTTGCTTAGTTTGAGTTACACCAAGGTATTTTGTATTATTTGTAACAATTGTGAAGGATATTGTTTCCCTAATTTCTTTCACTGCCTGTTTATCCTTTGTGTAGAGGAAGGCCTCTGATTTGCTTGAGTTAATTTTATATCTAGCTACTTTGCTGAAGTTGTTTATCAGGTTTAGGAGATCTCTGGTGGAATTTTTGGGGTCACTTAAGTATACTATCATATCATCAGCAAATAGTAATAATTTGACTTCTTCCTTTCTAATTCATATCCCTTTGATCTCCTTTTGTTGTCTAATTGCTCTGGCTAGGACTTCAAGTAAAATATTGTATAGGTAGGGAGAGAGTGGGTGGCCTTGTCTAGTCCTGGATTTTAGTGGGATTGCTTCAAGTTTCTCTCCATTTATTTTGATGTTGGCTACTCGTTTGCTGTATATTGCTTTTACTATGTTTAAGTATGGGCCTTGAATTCCTTATCTTTCCAAGTCTTTTATCATGAAGGGATGTTGGATTTTGTCAAATGCTTTCTCAGCATCTAGTGAGATGATCATATGTTTTTTTTCTTTGAGTTTGTTTATATAGTGAATTATGTTGATGGATTTCCATATATTGATCCTGTCCCTGCAGCCCTGCTATTCCCTTGAGACTGGTGAGAGGCTTGTGTCTCCTGGCTGGTCCTGCCTTAGAAAGTCACCAGATAGAAAATGCAAAATGTTTCTCAGTAGTTCTTACCTCCTCATGCTTCATTTTTAAGCTAAAAAGTGACTGCTGAAATTTCTTTTTTTTTTTTAATTAGGTATTTTCTTTATTTACATGTACATTTTCCCGTTCCCATCTTCCCCTCCAAAACAAACAAACAAACAAACAAACAAACAAACAAAAGCAAGAACAAACCCCTTTTGCCTCCCCCTTCCCCATGCCTGTCAACCCACCCTCTCCCACTTATTGGCCCTGGCATTCCCCTACACTGGGGCACAAAACCTTCACAGGGCTGAGGTCCTTTACTCCTATTGATGATCGAATTTGAAATTTCTTAAGACCCCTAAATCCTGGCCTGTATGCCAGAATTTTAAAAATCTTTGACACACTTACTTCTTTCTTACTTAGACAACTCAATCTAAGCATTGAATTCTCTGACTCTACACCTAGCCAGAATCTGCAAAACATGAATATGATCATGTTGTCCATCATCAGGTTCTCAGTCTGCCTAGCTCTGTCAATAGCTTTCCTCAATTACTAAATCAAAGTAGAAGAATCCCACAGGGTTCCCCATAATACAACCTTAAAATATCTTTAGACATTTTTCTTTATTTTCACTTGCCCTTCCATACAAACCAAAGTATTACTAGCATTAAGATGTTCTAATGTCACATATTTCTAGATATTGCATATCATATTTATCTCTCTGTGACATTTACATATCACATGCATGTTATGTGTAAGTGTGCATGTGCATGAAAGTAGTAATAATAATTAGAGAATTGAACAAGAATATGAAATGAAAATGAAGCATACTAGAAGAGCTGAAGCAGGAAAGGATAGGGCATTGGAAATAATACAGAGATGATACTCCTACATGAAGATCTCAAAAATATATTACTTAATTTATTACTGTCATTTATGGGAGTGTGACTATGCCTCTGGTGCTCATTATATAATCATACTTTACCAGAAAATTTTATCATCAATATTATGATTATAAATGTATTAATGGGTGAAGTCTGCAATTGTGGTATTGTTTCATTGACCATTTTTATTATACTAACATTGATTCTTTTATGTACCAATTTCAATCTGATCAAATGATATCATCTACAAAATGAAAACAGAGAAGGCATAGGTATTTTTAATTATGACAGGCCATTCTGCAATAACTAAGCAGTTTTATTTTTATCATCCAAAGACACTCAATCTCCAATGAAAGAAAATAAGGGAAAATGCTGTAAATTGCACATGAATGAGGTGTTATTTGTATTATCTATCTATTGCAGTAACAAAAACTGCCAAGGATAAAATTATAGAGTAAAAACAATACTTTTTAAATTTATTTTTATTAGATATTTTCTTTATTTACATTTAAAATGATATCCCCTTTCCTGGTTTTCCCCCCAAAAAAACCTGTTCCCTCTACCCTCCCCCTGCTCACAAATCTACCATCTCCCAATTCCTGGCCTTGGTATTCCCCTACACTAGGGCATAGAACCTTCATAGATTCAAGGGCCTCTCCTCCTACTGATGACCTAGTAGGTCATCCTCTGCTACATATGCAACTAGGGCCATAAGTCCCCCCATGTGTAGTCTTTGGTTGGTGGTTTAGTCCCTGGGAGCTCTGAGATTACTAGTTAGTTCATATTGTTGTTCGTCCTAAGGGGCTGTAAACCCCTTCAGCTCCTTGGATCCTTTCTCTAGCTTCTCCATTGGAAACCCTGTGCTCAGTCCAATGGTTAGCTGAGAGCCACTATATTTGTATTACAGCTTGAGGTCAAGGATGATGATTCCTCCTGAATTTGTGTTATTGTTCAGGATTGTTGTGGCTATCCTCTTTTTTGTTTGTTTGTTTGTTTGTTTGTTTTGTTTTTCTGCAGGAAGTTGAGAATTGCTCTCTCAATGTCCATAAAAAAAGTTGTGTTGGAGTTTTAATAAGGATTGCATTGAATCTGTAAATTGTGTTTGGCAAGGTGACCATATTCAGTATGTTATTCCTACTATCCCTGAGTATGAGAGATCTTTCTATCTTCAGATATCTTCTTCAATTTCTTTATTCAGGTGCTTGAAGTTTTGTTGTACTAATATTTCATTTGCTTGGTTAAAGTTACACCAAGATATTTAGATTATTCATGGCTATTTTAAAGGGTGTTGTGTCCCTAATTTCTTTCCTTGCAAGTTTATCACTTGTATAAAGGAGGGCTACAAATTTCTTTGAGTTTATGTTGTATCCAGCCATTGTGCTGAAGGTGTTTATCATCTGTATGAGATCTCTGGTAGAATTTTGGTGTTTCTTATGTATATTATCATGTCTTCTGCAAATAGCAATACTTTAACTTTTTCCGTTGCAACTCATATCCCCTTGATCTCCTTTAGTTGTCTTATTGCTATTCTTAAAATTTCAAATACTATATTGACTAGATAAGGAGTGAGCAGCCTTGTCTTGTCCCTGATTTTAGTGGAAATGCTGTAAGTTTCTCTCCATTAAATTTAATGTTGGCTATTGGGTTGCTATATGTTGTCTTGATTTTATTTAGGTATGTGCTCTGTGTTCCTGGTTTCTTTAATACCTTTCACATGAAGGGGTGTTGGATTATATCAAAGGCTTTTTTATTGCATATTGAGATAATTATAGACTTATTTCTTTCAGTTTATATGGTAGAATAGATTGATAGATTGTTATATATTGAACCCATCCTTGTGTCACTGGGATGAAGTCTACCTTGATGGATGATGCCTTTGATGTGTTCTTGAATTCAGTTTGCAAATATTATATTGAGTATTTTTGCATCAGTGTTCATAAGGGGAATCAGTCTGAAATTCTCTTTCTTTGTTGTTTTTGTGTGATTTAGTTATTAGGGTGACTGTGGCCTCATTGAACAAATTTGGCAGTGTTTCTTCTTTTCTATTTTGTGGAATGGTTTGAGGAGTATTAGACCTAGCTCTTTGAAAGTCTGGTAGAATTCTGCAGTAAATTATCTGGCTCTGGGATTGTTTTGATTCTAAGTCTTTCAATGACTGCTTCTATTATCTTTAGGGGTTATATGGAGTTTAATTACTTTACCTAATCTTGATTTGATTCTGATAAGTGGAGTTTGTCTAGAAAAATCATCCTTTTCATTAAGATTTTCAAATTTTGTGGACTACAGGCTTTTGAAATAAGACCTAGTGATTCTCTGGATTTCTTCACTGTCAGTTGTCATCTTTCCCTTTTCATTGCTGATTTTATTTATTTGGGTACTATCTTGTTCTCTCTTGGTTAATTTAGTTAAGGTTTGTTTATCTTGTTGATTTTCTCAAAGAACCTGCTGTGGTTTGCTTGATTCTATGAACTGTTTTCTTTGTTTCTAACCAATTGAATTCAGCCCTAATTTTTATTATTTCCTCCTTTCTGCTCCCTTTTGGCGTGTTTACCTTTTTACTTTTTCTCCTACAGCTTTGAGGTATACTATTAAGGTGCTGATGTGAGAACTTTCTAATTTCTTTATGGAGGCGCTAAGTGCTATGAACTTTCGTTGTTGGACTGCTTTCATTGAATCCCATAAATCTGGGTACCTTGTGCCTTCATTTTCATTGAATTCAAGACAGTCTTCAATTTCTTTCTGAACCAGAAATCGTTGAGTAGAGAGTTATTCAATTTCCATGCATGTATAGGCTTTCCAGTGTTTCTGTTTT